>JACEEZ010018857.1:23435-43832 GCA_016584305.1 Chionoecetes opilio | reverse complement strand
TTTGAGTCATTCAGGAACGCGGGACAAGACCGAAAGGGCGAGGGAGCCACGATTTTTCAAATTTAAATATAAAGGATTTTTGTCACCCAAAGCCACGACGTGACACGACCGAAAAAGGGCGGTTAACGCGCGGGGACGAGGGGCGGAGGGGGAGAGGGGGGGGGGGGAGGGGAGAGAGGTAGGGGTGAGGTTACGCTTGTCGGGTTTATTTTTTAACTCGGTGTGCCGAGAGAGGAGAGAGAGAGAGAGAGGAGAGAGAGAGAGAGAGAGAGAGAGAGAGAGAGAGAGGAAAAAAGGAGGGAGAGAAAAGGAGAGCCCTCATAAGTAATAACCCCGCAAAAAAACCCCATAATTCTCCTCGTCGTCGTGTGCTCCATGAAAACGAAAACCCTGGAGCCACCTCAGACGAAGGACAACAAAAGCTTTACTGAAAAATGGTTCACTCACAGATGTAAAGGGGGCGTGACAGTGCTATAAAATTTAGGTGAAAAGGACATTGTAATAGGGTATGTAGAAAATATATGAAGGACAGTCTTTTGCATGATCTTTAAAATAACGTAAGGCTTTGGCAGGAAAAATACCCCACCCTTATTGATTTATGCCATACTTATGCAAGAAGAGTTGGGGGCTTATAGCTTTTATTTTTCCCTCCCAAATGCCTACATTATTTTAATGCGATGCAAGAAGAGCTGGTGCCAAAATACCCTATCTAGATCTTAGACTTTAAATGTAGAGCTATTAATCTGATAATAATGGTCAGGGGGGTCATATAGGGTACACATGGATCAGGGAACATTAACAGGTGCGTGTAGGTTACAGGGTGTGTGTGTCAATTTTAACAGGTGACGTGATTTTACAGGTGTGTGGGTGTCAAGTTAACAGGTGACTGATGTGTTACGGTGTGGGGTGGTTCAAGTAACAGGTGCGTGATAGTGTTAAGGTGTCGGGGGTGTCAAGTTAACAGGTAACGGATGGGTTTTACAGGTGCGTGGGGTTTAAATTTAACGGTGACGTGATAGTGTTACGGGTTTGTCGTGGGTGTAAAGTTAAAGGTGAGTGTAGTTTCAGGGTCGTTAAAGTTAAAGGGTTTGCGTATAGTGTTACAGGGTGGGGTGTAAAGTTAACAGGTGACGTAAAGTGTTACAGGTGTGTGTGTAAAGGGAAAAAGGTGACGTGATAGTGTTACAGGTGTCGTGGGTGCAAGTTAACAGGTGAGTGATAGATTAAGGTGTCGGGGTGCAAGTTAACAGGTGATTTGTGGGGTTTACAGGTGTCGTGGGGTCAAGTAACAGGTACGTGATAGGTTACGGGTGTCGGGGGTTCAATTTAACAGGGACTGATAGTATTACAGGGGCGGGGGTGTAAATTAACAGGGACTGTATTGTTACAGGTGGGGGTAAGTTAACAGGACGTGATAGTGTTACAGGTTCGTGGTGTCAAGTTAACAGGGAGGAATGTTACGGTGTCGTGGGTGTCAAGTTAACAGGTGACGTGATATTGTACAGGTGTCGTGGGTGTCAAGTTAAAGGTGACTGATGGGTTTTACAGGTGCGGGGTTTCAATTTAACATTTGACGGATTTTGTACAGGTGTGGGGGTGCAAGTAACAGGGGACGTGATATTTTTACAGGTGTCGTGTGTTAAATTTAACAGGTGACGTGATATTGTTCAGGGTCGTTGGGTAAAAGTAAAGGGTGACGGTATTTTTACGGGTGTCGTGGGTGTCAAGTTAAAAGGTGACGTGTATTGTTCAGGGTTCGTGGGGTAAAGTTAAAGGTGAGTGATATTGTTACAGGGCGTGGGGTAAAGTTAACAGGTGAGTAATGGGTTTTACAGGGTGTGCAAGTTAACAGGTGACGTTATTTTACAGGGTTGGTGTCAATTTAACAGGTGACGTGATAGTGTTACAGGTGTGTTAATTTAACAGGTGACGTGATTTGAAGGTGTGGTAATTAACAGGTGACTGATTTTTTTACAGGTGTCGTGTGTACAATTTAAAGGGTGACGTGATAGTGTTACAGGTGTCGGGGTGTAAAATTTAAACAGGTGACGGTTTTGTTACAGTGTGTGTAATTTAAAACGTGAGTGTAGTATTAAGGTGTGGTCAAGTAACAGGTGACGTGATAGTTTTACGGGTGTCGTGTGTGGTCAATTTAACAGGTGACGTGAAGTTTTACGGGTGTCGGGGTGTCAATTTAAACGGGGACGTGATAGTGTTACAGGTGTCGGGGGTAAAAGTTAACAGGGACGTGATATTGTACAGGTGTGTGGGTGTCAAGTTAACAGGTGACGTGATAGGTTACGGGTTTGTCGTGGGTGTCAAGTTAACGGGTTTGATTTTTTTTGGTAGTTTTACAGGTGTCGGGGGTAAGTTAACATTTGGATGATAGTATACAGGGTCGTGGGGTAAAGTTAACGGTGACTGATATTGTTACAGGGTCGGGGGTGTCAAGTTAACAGGTGAGTGATAGTGTACAGGTGCGGGGGTCAATTTAAAACAGGTGAGTGAAGTGTTACAGGTGTGTGTCAAGTTAAAGGGTGACGTGATAGGGTTACGGGGTCGGGGTGTCAATTTAAAGGTGATTGATAGTTTTTACAGTTTGTGTCAAGTTAACAGTGACGTGATAGTGTTAAGGTGTCGTGGGTGTCAAGTTAACGGGTGAGTGTAGTTTTACAGGTTCGTGGTGTCAAAAAAAACCAGGTGACGGATATTGTACAGGTGGGGGTAATTTTAACAGGTCGTGATAGTGTTACGGTGTGTGAAAGAAAACAGGTGAGTGATAGACAGGTGGGTCAATTAAAGGTGAGTATAGTTTTTACAGGTTGGGGTCAATTTAACAGGTGACGTGATTTGTTACAGGTGTCGTGGGTGAAAAATTAAAACAGGTGCGTGTAGTTTTACAGGTGTCTGGGGGTAAAGTTAAAGGTGATTTAATATTGTTACAGGGTTGGTAAATTTTAACAGGTGCGTGATGTTTTACGGTGTCGGGGTGTCAAGTTAACAGGTGACGTGATATGTTACAGGGTCGTGGTGTAAGTTACAGGGACGTGAAGGGTTAAGGGTTTGTGTGTAAGTTAAACAGGTGATGTGATATTTTCGGGTGTCGGGGGTGCCCCAAGTTAAAGGTAAAGTGATAGTGTAAAGGGGGTTTTTGTAAAGAACAGGTGACGTGATAGTATTACAGGGTCGTGGGTGCAATTTAAAACAGGGCGTAATAGGTTACAGGTGTCGTGGGTGTCAAGTAACAGGTGAGTGATAGTATTACAGGTGCGGGGTGCAATTTTAACAGGTGACGTGATAGTTTTAAAGGTGTCGGGGGGTGTCAATTTAACGGGGATGGATAGTGTTACAGGTGTCGTGGGGTCAAGTTAACAGGTGATTTGAAGTGTTACGGTGTTTGGGGTAAATTTAACAGGGGGACGTGATAGTTACAGGTGTGTTCAATTTAACAGGTGATGGATATTTTTTACAGGTGTGTGGGGTAAAAATAACAGTAAGGATAGTTTTACAGTGTCGGGGGTGTAAATTTAACGGGTGATTGATAGTTTTACAGGTGTGTGGGTGAAAGTAACAGGGGAGTGATAGTTTTACAGGTGTGTTCAAGTTAAACAGGTGACGTGAAGTGTTAAGGTGTCGTGGGGGTCAAGTTAACAGGTGACGTGATAGTTTTACAGGGGGTCAATTTAAAAGGTGTTTGGATATTGTACAGGGTCGTGGGGGCAAGTTAACAGGTGAGTGATAGTTTTACAGGGGTGTGTCAATTTAACAGGGGGACGTGATAGGTTACAGGTGTCGGGGTGAAAATTTAACAGGTGACGTGATAGTGTTACGGGTGGTGTCAAGTTAACAGGTGACGTGATAGTATACAGGTGTCGTGGTGTCAAAGTTAACAGGTGACTGATAGGGGTTACAGGTGTGGGGTGTCAATTAACAGGTGACGGGGATAGTATTAAGGGTCGGGGGTGTCAATTTAAACAGGGACGTAAGTATTACAGGTGTCGGGGGTGTCAAGAAAAACGGTGAGTGATGGGTTTTACAGGTGTCGTGGGTGTAATTTAAAGGTGATGTGATGTGTTACGGGGTTGGGGTTTTCAAGTTAACAGGTGACGTGATATTTTTACAGGTGTCGTGGGTGTCAATTTAACAGGTGACGGAAGTTTTTACGGTTTTGTGGGGTGTCAATTTAAAACGGTGACGTGATAGGTTACGGGTTTTGGTGTAAAGTTACAGGTGACGTGATAGGTTGCAGGTTGTGTCAATTTAACAGGGACTGATAGGTTACGGGTGTCGTGGGTGTAAGTTAACAGGTGACGGATAGTGTTACAGGTGTGTGTAAGTTAACAGGTGACGTGAAGTAACAGGGTGGGGTTCATGTTAACAGGTAAGTGATAGTATTCAGGTGTGTGTAAAGTTAACAGGTGACGTGATAGTGTTAAGGTGTCGTGGGTGTAAAGTTAACAGGTAAAGTGATAGTGTTACAGGGTCGTGGGTGTAAGTTAACAGGTGACGGATAGTGCTACAGGTGTCGGGGGGGTAAAGTTAACAGGTGACGTGATAGTGTTAAGGGGGGTGGTGTCAATTAAGGGGGACGTGAAGTGTTACAGGTTCGTGGGTGTCAAGTTAACAGGGACGTGATAGTGCACAGGTGTTTGGGTTCAAGTTAACAGGTGACGTGATAGTTTTTACGGGTCGTGGTGTCAAGTTAGAGGTGACGTGAAGTTTCAGGTGTGTGTAAGTTAAAAGGTGACGTGAAGGTTTTTACAGGTGCTGTGGTAATTTAAAAAAGTGAGTGATGGTTAAGGTGTGTGGGTGTCAATTTAAAAGGGGTGAGTGAAGTATTACAGGTGTCTGGGTGTAAGTTAACAGGTGACGGATAGGTACGGGTTTTGTCGTGGGGGTCAAGTTAACAGGGACGTGATAGTGTTACGGGTGCGGGGTGCAATTTAACAGGTGACGTGATAGATTACGGTTGTGTCAATTTAACAGGGGGACGTGAAGTGTTCAGGTGTCTGTGTGTAAAATTTAACAGGGACGGTAGTGTTACAGGGGTCGTGGGTGTCAAGTAAAAAGGGGACGTAAGTTTACAGGTGGTTAAATTTAAACAGGTAAAAGGATAGTTTTACGGTTCGGTTGTGTGCAAGTAACAGGTGACGTGATATGTTACAGTGTGTGGGTTGTAAAAGGTTTAAACGGGCGTGATTTTTTTTTAAACATGGTTTTGGGTGGGGGTTGCAATTTAAAACAGGTGAGTAATAGGTTACAGGTTTCTGGGGGTCAAGTTAACAGGGTGAGTGATAGTGTTACAGGTGTCGTGGGTGTCAATTTTAACAGGGACTGATAGTGTTACAGGTGTCGGGGGTCAATTTAACAGGTACAAAATAGTGTTACAGGTGTTTTTGTGTGTCAAGTTAAAAGGTGAGTGATATTTCAGGTTCGGGGGTAAGTAAAGGTGACGTGAAGTTACGGGGGTTCTTTGTGTGTCAATTTAACAGGTGATGATATTTTTACGGGTGTCGGGGTGTCAAGTTAACAGGGACGTGATAGTGTTACAGGGGTCGTGTGTGTCAATTTAACAGGTGACGGATATATACAGGGTGTCGGTGGCAAGTTAACAGGTGACGTGATTTTGTTACAGGTGGTGGGCAAGTAACAGGGGACGTGTAGTATTACAGGGTCGGGGGTGTCAAGTTAAAAAGGTGACTGATAGTTTTTAAGGGTGGGGGGTGTAAGTTAACAGGTGATGATAGTAAAGGGGGTAAGTTAAAGGTGACGTGATAGGTAAGGGTTTTGTCGTGGGTGTAAATTTAACAGGTGACGTGATAATTGTTAAGGTGGTTTCAAGTTAACAGTAAAGTGATAGTGTTACAGGTTTGTCGTGGGTGTCAATTAACAGGTGACGGAATTTAAGGGTTTGTAAAGTTAACAGGGACGTGATAGTTTTAAAAGGTGTGTGTAAGTTAACAGGTGAGGATAGTGTTACGGTTGTGTCAAGTTAACAGGGGACTAAATTGTTACAGGGTGTGGGTGCAAGTTAAAGGTGAGTGTGTGTAAGGTGTCGGGGTGTCAAGTTAAAGGTGGGGATAGTATTACAGGTGTGGTCAAGTAACAGGTGACGGATTTTTTAAGGGTTTCGTGGTGTCAATTTAACAGGTGACTGATATTTTTACAGGTGTCGTGGGGTCAAGTTAAAAGGTGAGGATAGATTACAGGGTCGTGGGGGTCAAGTTAATAGGTGACGTGTAGGTTACAGGTGTCGTGGGTTGTCAATTTAACGGGGACTGATGGGTTTTAAAAGGGTGTGTGTTTTAAAGTTAACAGGTGAGTGATGGTTACGGGGTCGTGGGTTCAATTTAACAGGGATGTGATATTACAGGTGTCGTGGGTGTAGTTAACAGGTGCGTGGAGTGTTCAGGTGTTGAAAATTTAAAACGGGGTTGACGTGATAGTGTTACAGGTGTCGGGGGTTCAAGTAACAGGTGACGGATATTTTTACAGTTGTGTGCAAGGGTTTAACAGGGACGGAATTTTTACAGGGTCGGTGTGTCATTTAAAACAGTGAGGATAGGGTTACAGGTGTGTGTCAATTAAACAGGTGACAGATTTTTTTACAGGTGTTTTGTGTCAAGTTAACAGGTGACGTGTATTGTTACAGGGTCGTGTGTGTCAAGTTAACAGGTGACGTGATAGTTTTTAAGGCTGTGTAGTAACGGTGAATGATAAATTTGGGAAAGGTTGTGTCAAGAAACAGGTTAAAGTGTATTGTTACGGGGGGGGGGGGGCCGGTGTAAGAAAGGTGAGGGGATAGTTGTTAAAGGGTGTTTTTCAATTTAAAAAGGTGACTGATAGTGTTACAGGTGTGTGTCAATTTAACCCAGGTGCGTAATGGGGTTACGGTTTTTTTGTTTTAAAGTTAACAGGTGACGTGGTGACAATGCTATAATCCAGGTGACGCAACCCCAAAAGGTTTGGGGTTTTCCCCATTTGAGCAAGGAGATAACCAAGTTCCCACGGTTTGCTTTTCCCCAGAGTTTGATGTCAGCTTTTTTTGAAATTATTTTTTTTGGGTTTCTCTCCATTACTGAGTCAGGATTTCGTATTTTTTTTTAAACTGTCTCCCCTAGTTACGGCCCCTTTGCATATCTTTTTTGTATTTTTTTTCCAATTTTTATAGATTTTTTGATGATTTGCAGTAATTTTTGGTTTATAGTAGCACCGGGTTTTAAACTTTATTCTAATTTTTAAATTTTTGTGTATGTGGTAGAAAGCTTCAATAAGTTTTAAAAATCTTCATCAACTTCCTAGGGGGATACTTGTTCCCAAATTTGTAATTTGCAATTTGCTTTAAAATTATCCATTTTTTCCAAATCATCTTCTTTTTCAAAGTATCTGGGGGGAGTTATAAACTTTTTTTTAAAAAAAAAATATATTAAAAAGGGGGAAATTGACACGTATTATTTTAATTTTTTCCACTCCTCACGCAATTATATATTTCGTCGTCCATATTGGCTAAAAAGTAGCTGAAGTTCTTTTTACTCTGGTTGGCTTTAGTACTGTTGGGTACATTAAGTGAGAAGAAAATATATTTATCAATTCCTTAACATTGTTATCCGTATCGTACTGAAGCAAATTAACATTAAAATCACCCATCACATAACACGGTAATTTTGACTCTGATACTATGGCATCTAAAATTTGTTCTAAGGACTGAAGAAAGTCATTCATACTTGAATTTGGTAGTCGGTAAATTAATCCAACTATGAAATTATATGGCTGAACAACCTTCAGGAACAGTGATTGCAGGTGTGGTAGTTGGAAGGAAACATTTTCCATTGATACACAGTGAAATTTGTTGTGCATATATATCGCCAATCCCCCCCCACTTGTAGTTTTGTTTTTGAAATTACCAGTGAAATTCGTGAAGTTATAAAGGGGCATATTATGCTGTTATTAAGCCTCGTTTCACACAGTCCTATTATATCAAAATTAAAGTCAAAAGTATTTAAACATTGTACATTCAAAGTGTCCAGATGGCGTGGAATGCTTCCTATATTAAAAGACAGTAATTTGAGAGATTGAGTAGAATTTGTTTTCTCCTTTGTGTCACCACAGAAAATGTAATCACACGGTGGTTCGTATGTAATATCGTCACAGTGAATATCAAGGATATGTACTATCCTTGGTGAATATCATCAACCAAAAGTCTTTCTTGATCACAATATCTAGTAAAGTGAATACGTTAACACAATATCTCTCTCTCTCTCTCAAAGAGAGAGAGAGAGAGACTGCGTGAGAGGGAGTGTGAATCAGAGAGAATGAGAGAATGAGAGAAAAAGAGAGAGAGAGAGAGAGAGAGAGAGAGAGAGAGAGAGAGAGAGAGAGAGAGAGAGAGAGAGAGAGAGAGAGAGAGAGAGAGAGAGAGAGAGAGAGAGAGAGAGAGAGAGAGAGAGAGAGAGAGAGAGAGAGAGAGAGAGACTGGATGAGAGGGATCGTAAACAGCAGAATGGTTAGATCAAATGCAGGATGTGGATTTGTTGGAGGAAGGAGATTAACTTTCTTGGTTTCTCAAGGGTAAGGCGTCAACAAAAATATATATAAAATAATTCAAAAAGCGTTATATATGCTACAACGTAAAACAAAAAATTATATAAAATAATAAAAAATATATAGGCATAAATTAGGCACGCAACGCAAAGATTTTCCAAACCATTCATGACGAAGCGGGAAATGTAGGCCATAATTCTGTCGGAGAATGTTGTGGAAATGTAGAGAGAATTATTTTCCTCTGTATGCACAAGAAAATTATTGTTTATAATCTTCACATAATGTTGAATCACTGCATCATTACACTGGTAGTACTATAGTTAACAGGGAGAGGTCATTGCCAAGGGGAGGCAATTACCACTCGCAATTGCGAGTGGTAATTGCCTCCCCTTGGCAACGACCTATAACCTCACGACTAACCTAACCTCACTATAACCCCTAAAAGTTACTAACCTAACCTCACTATAACCCCCTAAAAGTTACTAACCTAACCTCACTATAACCCCTAAAAGTTACTAACCTAACCTCACTATAACCCCCCTAAACGTTACTAACCTAACCTCACTATAAGTTACTAACCTAACCTCACTATAACCCCTAAACGTTACTAACCTTACCTCACTATAACCCATAAAAGTTACTAACCTAACCTCACTATAACCCCTAAAAGTTACTAACCTAACCTCACTATAACCCCTAAAAGTTACTAACCTAACCTCACTATAACCCCTAAAAGTTACTAACCTAACTCACTATAACCCCTAAAAGTTACTAACCTAACCTCACTATAACCCCTAAAAGTTACTAACCTAACCTCACTATAACCCCTAAACGTTACTAACCTAACCTCACTATAACCCCTAAAAGTTACTAACCTAACCTCACTATAACCCTTAAAAGTTACTAACCTAACCTCACTATAACCCCTAAACGTTACTAACCTAACCTCACTATAACCCCTAAACGTTACTGTTACGAGCGAGACAGTGAGTTGTCTAGAGGAATGAGTAGCGAGACTGAAACGCCCGAAACCATAACAAAAAGGTGATGGAAAGAAGTAGATAACAATAACAATTTAATAATATCTAATAAATCACCTTGTAGCAAGGAGTAAGATGATCTTGCTTTTGAAGCATACACAGAGTCAGAAGCTATTAATCTAATGACCAATATGTACATACACAAGATATTAACCTAAGAAAACACAAAAGATACTAGATAATTCACCCATAAAGCAAAATGAGNAAAGGGGGTTTTTAAGGTTACGGGGGGGCCCCGAAACTTTTTTGTTAAATTTGTTAACAGTGGGATTTTTTCGGTGCTGTGTGCCCCGTTAACGGGGTGACGTGATAGTGTTACAGGTCTTGTCAAGTTAACGGTGACTGATATTTTTTACAGGGGGGCCCAATTTAAAACAGGTGACTGATTTTGTTACAGGTGTGGTAAATTAACAGGTGACGTGTGTGTTCGGTGGGTGTCGTTAACGGGGCGTGATAGTGTTACATTTTGGTTCAATTTAAACAGGTACGAATAGTTTCAGGGGGTTTTTCAATTTAAACAGGTACTGCGTGACAATGCTAAAATTTTCCGGTGCGAAAGCCAAAAAAGGTTATTCCCCCCCTTTTGGCAGGGGAGATAACTATTCCCACGTGTTCTTGCTGTTACCAGAGTTTAGTCAGCTTTTCTTTGTATTATTTTCTTTGGTTTCTCTCATTATGGTCAAGTATTTCTGTATTTTTAAAATGTTCCCCTACGTAGCGGCCCCATTTTGGGCTATCATTTTGTAATTTTTCCGATCTTTATGGGATTGTTTGATGACTGCAAAATTTTGGGGTTTATAGTATGCCCCGGTTTAAAATCTTATATTCTTAATTTTAAAATTTTGTTGTATTGGTAGTAATGCTTTCACAAAGTTTTAAAAAATTTTCATAAACATTCCCCCGGGGATATCTTGGTTCCCCAAATTGTATTTGTAAATTTCTGGTTTTTAAAATTTATCCATTTTTTTCCCAAACCATCTTTCTTCTTTTCAAAGTATCTGTGGGAGTTTAAACTTTTTTTTAAAGAAAATATTTTAAAACGGGGAAATGACACTGATTTTTTTTAATTATTCCACTCCTCCCCAAATTATTTTTCGTGCCAAAAGGGTATTAAGTAGTGAATTTATTTATCTGTTTGGCTTTAGTACTTTGGGGTACTTTAAGGAGAAGAAAATATATTTATCAATTCCTTTAACTTGTTATCCGTTCGTATGAGCAATTAACATTAAAATCACCCAACATAACCGGTAATTTTGACTCTGTATGGGGGGCATCAAAATTTGTTCTAAGGACTGAAAAAAGTCATTCATACTTGAATTTGGTAGTCGGTAATTAATCCAACTATGAAATTATATGGCTGAAAAACCTTCGGGAAACCGTGATTGCGGTGTGGTAGTTGAAGGGGAAAAATTTTTCCCTTTACACATGAAATTGTTGTGCATTATATCGCCAAACCCCCCCCATTGTAGTTTTGTTTTTTGAAATTTTCCTGAAATTCTGAAGTATAAAGGGGCAATTATGCTGTTTTAAGCCTCTTTCACACAGTCCTATTAATCAAAATTAAAGTCAAAAAATATTTAAACATTGTAAAATCAAAGTGTCCAGTGCGTGGAATGCTTCCATATTAAAAACAGTAATTTGAAGATTGAGTAAAAATTTTTTTTTCCTTTTTTGCACCCAGAAAATGTAATCACACGGTGGTTTTGTATTTAATATCGTCCAGTGAATATCAAGGATTTACTATCCCCGGGGGAATACATCAACCAAAGTCTTTCTTTTTTCAAATATCTGTAAAGGAAACGTTAACACAATATCTCCTCCTTCTCCAAAAAAGAGAGAGAGAGACGCGTGAGAGGGGGTGGAAACAGAGAGAATGAAAATGGAGAAAAAAGAGAGAGAGAAGAGGGGAGAGAGAGAGAAGAGGGAAGGGAGAAGAGAGAGAGAGAGAGGGGAAAGGAGGGAAGAGGGAGAGAGAGAGAAGAGAGAGAGAAGGGGAGAAAGAGGAGAAGAGAGATATGGAGGGGTCGAAAAGAGAAAGGAGATAAATCGATTGGATTTTTTTAGGAAGAGATTAACTTTCTTGGTTTCTAAAGGGTAAGGCGTCAACAAAAATAATATATAAAATAATTCAAAAGGGGTTATATATGCTACAACGTAAAAAAAAAATTGTATAAAATAATAAAAATATATAGGCATAAATTAGGCACGCAACGCAAAGATTTTCCAAACTTTAAATCGAAGCGGGAATGTAGGCCATAATTCTGTCGGGAGAATGTTGTGAAGGTAGAGAAAATTTATTTTTCCTCTGTATGCACAAGAAAATTATTGTTTAAAATCTTCACATAATGTTGAATCACTGCTCATTACACTGGTAGTACTATATTTTAACAGGAGAGGTCATTGCCAAGGGGGGGCAATTACCACTCGCAATTGCGAGTGGGAATTGCCCCCCTTGGCAACGACCTATAACCTCACGACTAAACCCAACCTCACTTTAAACCCCTAAAGTTACTAACCTAACCTCACTATAACCCCTAAAAGTTACAACCTAACCTCACTATAAACCCCCCAAATTACTAACCTAACCTCACTATAACCCCCCTAAACTTACTAACCTAACCTCACTATAAGTTACTAACCTAACCTCACTATAACCCTAACGTTTCTAACCTTACCTCACTATACCATAAAAGGGTTTCTAACCTAACCTCACTATAACCCCTAAAAGTTACTAACCTAAACCCCACTATAACCCCTAAAGTTACTAACCTAACCTCACTATAACCCCTAAAAATTACTAACCTAACTCACTATAACCCCTAAAAGTTACTAACCTAACCTCACTATAACCCCTAAAAGGGTTACTAACCTAACCTCACTATAACCCCTAAACGTTACTAACCTAACCTCACTATAACCCTAAAAGTTACTAACCTAACCCCACTATAACCCTTAAAAGTTACTAACCTAACCTCACTATAACCCCCAAAACGTTACTAACCTAACCTCACTATAACCCCTAAACGTTACTGTTACGAGCCGAGACCGTGAGTTTCTAGAAGAAGAGTAGCGAAACCCGAACGCCCGAAACCATAACAAAAAGTGATGGAAAGAAGTAATAACAATAACATTTAATATACTAATAACACCTTTTAAAACAAGGAAAAAAGATGATCTTTCTTTTGAAGCATACACAGAGATGACTAAAGATAATGCTTTATATAAACTAAATGACCAATATGTACATAACACAAGATATTAACCCTAGAGAAAACACAAAGAATACAAATAATTTCACACCAGTAGAAAGCAAATATAAAGTGAGTTTACTTGAGTAGGAGTCACCAGTGCTAATGTTGACTGGTTACTTACTTAAGGCACAAGAATGGTGTTACTGCTATGTTCCTCGAGAGAGTAGTAACGCTTCAGCTATATACAGATGACTGACTAACAAAAGAAACGAGGTTTAAAAATGCCCTCGTTTTGCCTGGGGCTGCTTCACTCAGCTTTGAGCCCGAGACAACCGGTGAGATCCCGGAGTAGTTCCGGTGCCTTCCTTTGTGTTATTGAGGAAGGGTTAGTTAGTGGTACTCCGGGCAGTGTGTGTGTGTGTGTGGTGTGTGTTGTGTGTGTGTGTGTGTGTGTGTGTGTTGTGTGTGTGTGTGTGTGTCAAAAGGGGATGGATAAGGCGAAGCTTATGATACCTCCCCCCATAAGAGGGACGCCACTGGGAAAGTGGAGTCGTAGGAGTTGAACTGGTCAAGGGACCTCTAGGTGCGAGAAGAGCGTCTGCAATGATGTTGTCGGTCCCCTTGATGTGGATGATGGTCAGGTTGTAAGGTTGGGGGAAGAGAGACCATCGGAGAAGGCGTTGATTGGTAAATTTGGCACGATTTAGAAGGACAAAAGGGTTGTGATCAGTGTAGACTTTTAAAGGATCTTACTTGGCTGGAGATAACACTGAATTTTTGTACCGCTGGACGATTGCCGGGAGTTCTTTCGCGATGGTGCTGAAACCGCTTTTGGTGGATGTTGAACTTGCTGGAGTGGTATCCCAAGGGGTGAAGAATGCCCTCCACCTCTTGTAAGAGTAAAAGCTCCTAAGGCGGTGTCGCTGGCATCTGTTTGCAGAGCAAAGGTTTGGCGAAGTCGGGAGCGATGAGCACGGGACCCTGGGACAGGAAGTTCTTAAGTTGGTTGAAGGCGGCTTGGCAGACGTCCGTCCATTTTGTAGGTCACAGCCCCACTAGTGAGCCGGGTGAGAGGGACGATAGCGGCCGCGAATTTGGGGACAGAATCTCCGGTAGTAACCTGCCATACCCAGAAAGCGCCGTGGGGCCTTCCGAGTAGTAGGGGTAGGGTTACTCCAAGATGGCGGAGATGTTGGCCATTTTGGGTCGTACTTGGCCTTGTCCCACCTCGTGTCCCAGGTATGTCACCGTGGCTCGGCTGAAGGTGGTCTTGGCCACTTGGATGGTCAGTTGTGCTCCCTGCAGCCTGGTCACACTTCCCGGGTTTTTAGAAGGTGCTGCTCCCAATGCTCTGTAATATCAGAATGTCGTCTATGTATACAGAAACTCCAGCCAGATCCTGTAATAAGTAGTCCATTGCCTTTGGAAGGTAGAAGGGCATTCCTCATCCCAAAAGGATGACTCTGTATTGGAAAAAAACCAAAGGGTGTGATGAAGGCTGATATTTGTTGGGCCTTTTCCGTAAGGGGTTTTTGGTAGTATCCCTTCAGTAAGTCAATTTTTGTTATATAATTAGTCTGTCCAAACCTTGTCGATGGGGATCATCTATTCTTGGTAGAGGGTAGGCGTCCGGAACAGTCACAGCGTTTATTCTGCGGTAGTCCGTGCAGAGGCGCAGTTGTCCATCCTCCTTGGGGACGAAAAGACATGGTGACGCCACGGAGACTGGCTGGGAATGCCAGCCCCCTGCTGGAGTAGATAATCCACCTCTCCCTCATCTGGTCACATTTCCGAGGATGTAGTCGGTAGGGGGGTTGACGAAGAGGAAGGTTCCTAGGAGAAGCTCGACATCGTGGAGGTCATGTTACATAATTTAGGATGATCGCCAAGGAATCTTTATGTTTTAGCATAATGGGGGTTTATGTCTCTCCTGTGAGAGGAAGATAGGTGGATTAGAAATCACTGGGGATTCCCAAGTATGGTTGAGTTTTTTTCACAACTGTACCTGTTACAAGGGTGGTGGTATTTCAGGTACAGAAATGGTGCAAACTGGCATTGTATTTGAATCGGGTATTTTATTTGTATCAGGTGCAAGGTTTGGTCTACTCTTGTATAATTTCAGTAGATTTATGTGAATTAGCTGAGTGCTTTTACGGCGGCCCGGGATGTTTCTCTCCAAAGCCCCTTTTGTGATTGAGGATGGTATGCCGTAGATAGAGTCTGTGGGGATTTCCAAGCTCTGCCAGAACTGCTGCAAAGAGACCGCTCGTGAAATTTGTGCCGCGGTCACTTTGAATTTCCCTAGGTATGCCAAAGGTAGTGAACAGTTGGTGAGTTTTGACACAATTGTTTTTGGCTGTAATGTTTTTAAGTGGGAAAGCCTCAGGGTATCGGGTGGTTGGACCTAATAGTGAGGTGTATTGGTTCCCTCTCCTAGTTTTTGGGCAATGGGCCAACGATGTCAATGATGATCTTTTAAAAAGGTTCCTCAGGCACTTGGATAGGTTTGGGAGTGGGTACTGAGGATATTTTGATTAGGTTTTCCCATTAAAATCTGGCAAGTGTTGACATGAATTTATCATTGAAGTTATGTGTTTTTTTAATCCTGGCCAGTAAAAATCATTGAGTATTTTGTCACAAGTTTTCTTAATTCCTATGTGACCGGCTTGTTCTCCTGAGCGATCTCCATGATTGGCTCTCTCAAGTTGATTGGCAATACAATTGGTGAACTTCAGCCCAAGTGGCATCATCAGAAAGTTTATGCAGTTTGAATAGCCTCATAAGAACTTGGGCCTGGTAATAGAAAGAAGGGAATGAGTGATCTGATCTTTAGGAATGGTTCTGGCATGGTACCGAGACAGAGTAGCATCGTCTCGTTGAGCCTCAGCAAGTAGTTGTTCAGAGAATACCTTGCCAAAGACTTACGTTATGCGTATGAGGAGTGTAGTTGACAAGGGCTGAGGGGGTATTTGAGCAGTTGCTTCGGACTGTGCACGGTAACGGCACAGTTAGGAAAAAATATTGGCTGCTCCTTTTCCATGTGAGCTGTGGGGGTTGTATGGTAATGGTGAGTTATTAGTGAGAAGGGGTGGGTGACTAACTCACCAGCCAGATCGTTAGCTACAGGAAGTTAGTATGGGAATGGGTTTAAAAACTTGTCCACTGACAGCAAAGGTTACTACTCCCTTAACAAGCGGACAATCAAGGTACACCCTAGCCAGAGGTACGGGAAAGTTGGTGAAAATCCTTGAGGTACCCCCTTCTCCCCTGTAAAACTTCCGTTCTACTCCTGGAAGTGCAGATTTTAAGAGGATTGATTGGGCAGAAGCAGTATCCCGCATAATCTGGAGAGGGCGCTCCTCAGAGTCAAGTCGAGGGAGACAGTACCTTGTGACCTGAAGGGGTTTGAGGATCAGTAACAAAAGGAGTGGAAAATTATTGTGTTCACCGAAGCAACTGGTTTAGAAAATGTGCCCCTTTTAGCTACTTTACACCTAGGGTCAGGACAGTTTCCTTATGAGGTGGCCAGTTTTCTTACAGAAATAGCAGAACACACTTGGCTTGGAACCACTATCTACAGACTTACCATCCTTTTCATAACTTGCACCTGAACTTACAATGGGCTGAACCTTCTTCTCTCCCGAGGATACAGGGCGATGTACTAAGGAAAGACATCTGCTATTTTAGCAGCTTTGGGGTAGGTTTAATCTCATCCTTGTCCTGTAATGTGCAAAAATGATTGAGTAGGATATTTTACGTTTAAATTCCTCCAGTGCTACGAGATTTACAGATCGTCATAAGTGGTGACTGATGCAGACTTTAGTCAGTTTTTAAGGGCTCTGAATTTCTCTGAGGCAAATTCTAGGTAAGTTTGACCAGTATTTTTTTTTCATGGTTTTCGGAAGTTTTGTCGGTATCTTTCTGGGGGTGACCGCGTAAGCTGTAAGTATAGCATCTTTTAACTACATCCCTAATCGGCATTATCCTGCACACTGTCTAGAACAGATAAAGCCTTTCCATTAAGTTTTGGCTTGACAAGCCCGGTCCAATCCTCTTTAGGTACCTGAAAATGCGTGGGAGAGGATTCGAACTCTCTAAAGAAAGCTTCAGGATCGTAATCAGAGAACTGAGGAAAGAGGCAAAATTTTTGTTAATTGTAATTTATTTGGAGTTTGAGTGGCGTGGACCTTTATTTTTGCAAAATCGGGGGGACTTTTAACTGATGTTTTTCTATCATGTTCTTTTTCTGCCTCTTTCACGCTCTTTTTTTTCTCTTGCGCGCTCTTTTTTTTCTCTTTCACGCTCTTGTATTTGTAACGGTATTCGCGTTCGAGAACTTTTTCTTCTCTTTCACTCTCTTTTTTTTTGCTCTTTCATAGTCTAACTTCATTTGTAATGCCTGCATTTCACTTTCTCCACTTCTAGGAGAAGTACTGTGTCTGAAGAACCTCTAGAAGTGGTGGTTTTCTGGGCTGAGGGGCAGTTATTGGTTCTTCACCTAGGGTGAGTTAATATTAGTGTCCCTTAAGTGTTCCTTTTTAGTTTCATGAGTGAACTGGATGCTAAAGTTAGCGGCAATATACTTGAGTTGATCTTTAGTAACTCTTGCAGCTTTTAAATTCTTCAGCAGAGGGATTTCCGACAAACTCTTCCGCATCAAACCCCATGATTAATGTTAAAACAAAATTAAGAACCACAAAGGGGTTTGAAGAGAGATGCCAAGGGCGTATTTTTAGGAAATTCACTCGAGCTATTAACTGAACTACCCCTGACATGAGATTTGATAGGGGGAAAGACCCTGCAGATTTATCACTTCGAAGATATAACGAGCCAGTGGGGGAAATACCAGAGAAAGCAGTACCCACAAAACGCACACAAGATCTGGCATAAGTACTCAAAAGTTTGAGTTTTGAACTGGTCAAGTTAATATCGAGTGAGTTAACTAATTTGGAACATCGCTGGTTTCCCTGAGAAAAGATGAGTCAGTATAGCTTAGCGGGGGAAGTGTCCTACTTGGAAAATATCAAACAGAGCAATAAGGTAATTTAAGCAGTGTGACGAACTGGAAAATGCCTCTACACCAGGCCTTCGTGTAGTGAGTTTTTAAAGGCCAGCTATCCACACGCTCAATCATGTAGCACACGTAAGTAATAACCCACCAACATAAAACACAGTGAACTCTCACAACAAAAGAAAAATACCTGGGTGAAACCAGAAAATATGGAATATCACTGAAGTGAGAAATTTAAAAATAACAACCGTAAAGGTTATTACATCCCGGACAGGCCCCCAACTGTTTTCGAAGCGAGACAGTGAAGTTGTCTAGAGGAATGAGTAGCGAGACTGAACGCCCGAAACCATAACAAAAAGGTGATGGAAAGAATAGATAACAATAACATTTAATAATATCTAATAAATCACCTTGTAGCAAGGAGAAGATGATCTTGCTTTTGAAGCACACACAGAGTGGCGAAAGAAAATGCTTATATAATCTAATGACCAATATGTACATAACACAAGATAATTAACCCTAGAGAAAAACACAAAAAAGAATACTAAGATAAAATTTTACCACCAGTAGTAAAGCAATAATAAAAATGTGAGTTGACTTGAGTAGAGTCACCAGTGCTAATGTTGACTGGTTACTTACTTAAAGGGACAAGAATGGTGTTACTGCTATGTTCCTCGAGAGAGTATAAACGCTTCAGCTATATACAGATGACTGACTAACAAAAAAAAACGAGGTTTTAAATGCCCTCGTATTTTGCCTGGGGCTGTTCCACTCAGCTTTGAGTCGAGAAAAAACCGGTGAGATCCCGGAGTAGTTCCGGTGCCTTCCTTTGTGTTGATTGAGGAAGGGTAGTTAGTGGTACTCCAGGCAGTCTGTGTGTGTGTGTGTGTGTGTGTGTGTGTGTGTGTGTGTGTGTGTGTGTCACACAGGATGAGGATAAGGCGAAGCTTATGATAACCTAACCTCCCTATAACCCCTAAAAGTTACTAACCTAACCTCACTATAACCCCTAAAAGTTACTAACCTAACCTCACTAGAACCCCTAAAAGTTTTCTAACCTAACCTCACTAAACCCCTAAAAGTTACTAACCTAACCTCACTATAACCCCTAAACGTTACTAACCTAACCTCACTATAACCCCTAAAAGTTACTAACCTAACCTCACTATAACCCCTAAAAGTTACTAACCTTACCTCACTATAACCCCTAAAAGTTACTAACCTAACCTCACTATAACCCCTAAAAGTTACTAACCTAATCTCACTATAACCCCTAAACGTTACTAACCTAACCTCACTATAACCCCTAAAAGTTACTAACCTAACCTCACTCTAACCCTTAAAAGTTACTAACCTAACCTCACTATAACCCCTAAAAGTTACTAACCTAACCTCACTATAACCCCTAAACGTTACTAGCCTAACCTCACTATAACACCTAAAAGTTACTAACCTAAACTCACTATAACCCCTAAAAGTTACTAACCTAACCTCACTATAACCCCTAAAAGTTACTAACCTAAACTCACTATAACCCCTAAAAGTTACTAACCTAAACTCACTATAACCCCTAAAAGTTACTAACCTAAACTCACTATAACCCCTAAACGTTACTAACCTAACCTCACTATAACCCCTAAACGTTACTAACCTAACCTCACTATAACACCTAAAAGTTACTAACCTAAACTCACTATAACCCCCTAAAATTTACTTATATTGCCATAGGCGGCCGCATGGGGAGACACCACCCAACCTTAACCTAACCTCCTAAGGGGTTGGGGGGCCTCTGGACAGGGAGGGTGTGTGTGTATGCGTATTAGACAACTATATCATTGCTACAATATGTATATACGTTTTGAAGGTTACGTGGAAGTGGATTAATACTGTACAGTATTGTGAGCAAAAAATAATATGGAAAAACGTAAGTGGTAAAGGCTGTAGCGACCGCGCAGTTCTCGTCCATTATAACCCTAAAAATAACCTGATAGGATAGGAGGGGCCTCACCCCCCTTCACTCCCTCCGAGTGGTTATTAATATTATCTACGACGGTTTTAAATGTGTCCAACACTCGTAGCATATTAAAATACATGGGAAGTGTACTTTTGACCAGGTACTCCATTACTGGTTGCAAGTACAAAAATACACTTGACTCAATCATGAAAATATTCATACTAACTGATTCATCTCGTGTGTGTATGTATGAGAAATTCATGGACGTGGTATTACCTTTAAGGTGCAGACTGATTCACTTGAAACCAGAATGGCGTGCAGGTACACAGGCAACTGCATGATGGGTTAATTGTGGCATTCACAGCCTTCCCTGGTGTAATCAACTATAGCAGACACTGTGGGCTCCAGCTCAAGGGCACACCTGATGCGTACAATCACACATATGTACCATCGAACTGTACATTACTGTAACTACATTGAACTGCACCGCCAACGCCACCAGTTTTAAAAACAAAGCAACGCTTGACAGTAGCGATGCGCAGGGAATGCTCCACAACATATCTCTGTACTATTTTACCGTCAAATATCATGCTTCCTTGAATAGAAATAAGGGAACTAACATTTACCTTTCGTTTCAGAGAAGAGAGATTGTAGATTAGT
>JACEEZ010018857.1:0-22510 GCA_016584305.1 Chionoecetes opilio | reverse complement strand
CAAAAAGGGATTGAATGGGGCATACCCCTCACGGGCAAAACATGTCAAGCACAAAAGGGATTGAATGGGGCATATCAGATGGCGAAGAACGCTTGTCAATCGGAAGCGTGATTCCAAAGATATAAGCTCCTGAAAAGCGTGACGGTCGGGTCGGGCCGGGCCGGGTCGGCCGCCTAAGTGAGAAAAATCCCGTATCCACCAAGGACTCACGAGCGCTTCGCGCTCGCTCGTAATTATGTTTATGTATTATTTTACGTTCTACTCTTCATGTAGGCTAAGTACTACCTAAAGGGAAGATTTTTATTTCTTATATTTTGTATTTTACTGCACAGCACTGACTAGTTTAACCAAGATACATGTGGTTGTGGTAAAGTTAACCACTTATGAATTTTTAAAACTGAACCTTGCAGAATTACCTAAACCATTATATAAAGTGCATACAATTTTTGTCAACAGGATGGAGCAATGCTTCCATACTGCTGTTCATCGAAACCTTTAGGTTGCACCAGCACAAGTTTGATGACCATAAAGTAAAAAAATATGATATCTGGCGGACATCGCCAAGGCCCTACAGCTGAAGGGGTATGCTGTTGACGGGGTTACATGTGATAGCAAACTGCGGGCATTAAAAAGAAGGTACGTACAGGTATTGTCTTGTCCTTATGATATCATAATGTTGTCATGTGTTGTCGTGTTGGCTTTCATCCAGAGTTTCAAATTTTACCACTTCCTGATGTGTTGATATAAATTTTATGGAGAGGTGTGGCCTATAACAAACCCCTTTCCTAATCCTCGAAATAGGAGACGTAGAATATAATAATTTCAGTTATCTGACTAAAAACAACATTTTTCATTGATATCAATAATATAGCTTAGGTTCAGAAGACTTAGATCTAAGAGCATCTTTGCAGTGGTGATAAAATCTTATCCTATTGGTCAGAATGATGTCATGTGACTAGAATTTCGCCTCAGTGGTGTAGTGGCTTGCACGATTAGCTATAAATACGCGTGCTCTGATTCAAAGCCGGTCATGAACATTCGGCGTCCAGCCAAAACAGTTGTTCATCGTTCCTTTTGGGGTTAGTCGATGAATGGGTACCTAGGGAAGGTAACTGTGGTATGTCACACTAGCCCTGTGTCTCAGGGTAACGGGTTCACCAATACCACAGGCTCATGGACTAATGCTACAGAGATGATAACCAAGGCCACATGCAGCATAGCGTATGGCTCTATCTTTTAAATTTAACTTTAAAATTTCCCAGCTTTTTGGTTTCAAGAATTTTTCACCGCACTGTATCAGTCATTCATACATGTAATGTATTGCATAATATTTCTCTTTGCTCGCAGATACAAACTCATTAAGGACAATGCCTCTTTAAGTGGAAGAGGCTGTGAAACAGTGGCAGTATTTTAGTGTTATGGACGATCTAATGGCGGGGAATCCTTCAATGCAGCCCCTGGGTTTGCTTACTACTCTGCCCAATGGTACGTTGCATGTCATAGAGATTTTTTATCTCCCCTTATATTTTTAATAACATACCTTTATATTGTCTGTTTGACTCATAATCAATAACCGTACTGTATGTAAGTGTAGCATGTAGCTTTGGAAAGATAAAGTATTTAAAACAATATCACAATAATCAATGCTTTTAATTACATTCAAAATGACTTTATTAGAATACCGTTATTCCATTGTTTATTTATATAGCAATTTTTTCCTTTTATTGTTGCTGTGGGTTAGGTTGATTTGGTTACGTTAACTAACGTGAGGTTGCTTTAAATTTCCATTATATTATCCTATTATAATTATTATACTATAGTATATTAATATTATTATATTTAAAATAAATTTGTTTCTCTTAATTAGTAAATATTTTCAGGGATTATAATCAATTATAATCACTGGAATAAGAAAATGTTATTTTTATCATGCCAACCCTGATAAACATCGTGCACTGTTGAATGTAACAGGCTGAGGGGTAATATGTTTCATTCCCAATGTTTTTGTGGGAAAACTAATGATATCCGGCATACATTTATCAAGCCACACATCTGTACTCGGTGCTCACACCGTTGCATATAAGCTATTGTGTATTCATTTTCTTATCTTTGCAGCATCACCCTCAGGCACCCGTCAAAAATCAAGCCCCATCAGGATACAACTTCCTTTGTCTAGTGGAGCATCCACTTCGCCATCCAATGCAGAATCCCCAATTGAATCACCATCCTCCCATGAATCCCGCACACTTACCCCCTTAGGGAAAAGGAAAAAATGTCTCGTGTTGAAAAATGGCGTGTTGACGTTGTTGGTAACGATGCACGCGAAAAACTTGTAGAACAAATAATTAATGTCAGTAATGAACGTATGGGGAAAATTACTGAATTCATGACAACCCTCTTCAAGGCAAAAGATAGTAACAGTGATTTTGAAAAAGAAAAATTGGAACAACAAATGAAAACTGATAAGGACAAGCAATTTCTACAAATGAAAATGGTGAAAGTAAAACACGACCAGGAACTTAAAATTAATGAACTCCTTAACCGGTTGTACCAGCAGGAAGAGGCGCGGCGAGTGTACCAGCAGGAAGAGGCGCGGCGAGTGTACCAGCAGGAAGAGGCGCGGCGAGTGTACCAGCAGGAAGAGGCGCGGCGAGTGTACCAGCAGGAAGAGGCACGGCGAGTGTACCAGCAGGAAGAGGCGCGGCGAGTGTACCAGCAGGAAGAGGCACGGCGAGTGTACCAGCAGGAAGAGGCGCGGCGAGTGTACCAGCAGGAAGAGGCACGGCGAGTGTACCAGCAGGAAGAGGCGCGGCGAGTGTACCAGCAGGAAGAGGCGCGGCGAGTGTACCAGCAGGAAGAGGCGCGGCGAGTGTACCAGCAGGAAGAGGCGCGGCGAGTGTACCAGCAGGAAGAGGCGCGGCGAGTGTACCAGCAGGAAGAGGCGCGGCGAGTTACCGAGCGGTGGTGTGGGGGGACACCGTACTATTAGTGGAAAAATATTCATAAAAAATCCATTTTTTACCTGAGAGAGTGCACACTGTGCCCAAAACAAACTTCACAATATGGCCCACCTATGGTACCCTCATGAATACTTAACTCAGATAATAAGGGTCATTTAAGGTTTTTTATAAAATTTTGGCACCTCGTCCGGTGTCCCCCCCACGAGGGGGGACACCGGATCAGGTATGGGGGGGCACCGTATGATATTTTTAAACTCATATTACATCAAACATTATTGTGTTTTTTTTGCCTGAAATCAACATATATGCTAAGCCTAGACACCCACCATTATTATTAGGTGATGAAATGAAAGATAAGCTCATATAAAATAGCATTTATTAAAAGATAGGTCTAGGTATTTTTATGCTCACTATTCAGAAGTGCATCATGAAGGCATGCAGCGGGGGAAACACCTTCACCAGGTCAGCCTGCCTCTTGGTGATGCCCTTGGAGGTCACCAGGACACCCTTGCACTGTTCTGGATCAACAGAAGCTTCATCTAGGATGGTAGGGAAGGTGAACGTGTCTCGGGTGTTAGCGGACTTCATCCGGAGGAAAGAAAGGTTTAATTTTCCATCCTCCATGATGGCCAACACCTGAGCAACTAGCACACTAATGTGCCCACACCCCTTCCCTCCTCCAGCTTCAGCTGAACCAGAACAAAGTCCCCCACCTGTGATGTTTTCGCAGCAAAAGGGTATGATGCTGCAGTCCAGGTGCCCTCGTCGTCCACCTCATCCGAGTACTCGGAGGAGTCGTCCAGCTGAAGTCGGACATCATCAACCTCCTCCTCGTCAGTGGTGTCTTCCTCCGGGACAGGCACAGACTTCTTCCGCTGTGGACCCTTCTTCTTTCCCAATGTTTTCTTTCAGCCGCTGCCTTCTTTTGTCTTCCAGCTTCTGCCTCTTCTCTGCCTTCAACCTCAGGTCAGATATTGCCTCCTCATTCTCGGTTAAAATGCAGGCCCGCACCCTCTTCCGTCCCTTTCCATAAGGACGAGGATTAGCCTTAGGAACGGCCTGACACACTCTGGGTTTAAGTCTGTCTGTTGAGAAGGGTGTCCTGGGGTGGCAGGGTGCGTCGTGCTCGGGCCCGGGGTGGCAGGGTGCATCGTGCTGGGGCCCGGGGTTGGCAGGCTCTGTCGTGCTGGGGCTCGGGGTGGCAGGCTTTGTCGTGCTGGGGCCCGGGGTGGCAGGGGGCGTCGTGCTGGGGCCCGGGGTGGCAGGCTCTGTCGTGCTGGGGCCCGGGGGTGGCAGGCTCTTGTCGTGCTGGTGCTCGGGGTGGCAGGCTCTGTCGTGCTGGGGCCCGGGGTGGCAGGCCACATCATCTAGCCTGGGAGACACAGCGGGAAGGGGTATAGCTTCTGAGGTATGGCCTTCAGCCAGTCGCTCCTCTCCATCTGAACTTCCTCCATCAGAAGAAGTTGGAGTAACTTCCACTACAAATTCTGGTGTGCCGGTCGCTCGGTTACATGCGCTCCTACAAACACATCATCTGGGAAGATGTTGCGATTGAGTGGCCATATACCAGTCGCCCGGAAACCACTGAGAATGTTGGAGGGGGTAGTGGCTTTGGTCCATCCCTCAGAAGCAAACTCTGGCAACTTGTGGACTGTTATGTGCTCGTTAGGGTGCATGAGCGCGTGGTCGTTCAGTAGGGCACGCAGGAATGTCTTAAAGGGACCAAAGACACTCACATCCAATGGCTGGAGTTTGTCTGTTGTATGCGGAGGCAAGGTAACAATCACGATACCATGCATTATCGCAAACTCAACAGGCTGAATGTTCATGTGGACATTCAGCATTGTCCATGATCAGAAGAATCTTTTCTCTACAGAAGAACAGACTTCTCATGGAGATGCTGAAGTGTCTGCACGAAGCATTCACCATTCATCCAGCCACTAGGATGCAATATCCCTTTGGAACCAAAGATCGTGTTCCTCATGAAAGCGGGATTCCATCGGCATTTGGGAATTATAAACACTGGAGGGATGGACTGCCCCACAGCATTTATAATGCCCACAAACGTCATGCTGTCACCGCGTTCACGAGTTACCTGCGTGGCTACTGGCTGGCCTCTCGCAAACACAACCTTGACTGGCTTCATAACAGTCGACAATGAACTCTCATCCAAATTGTATATCCTGTCCGGCGTGAATGTGTACTTCTCCAAAGCTAATGTGTAAGCCTTAAAGAAGGTTTCCACATTGACTTTGTTGAAGGCAACAATCCTGGCAATGGACATGCCTTCCGGAGCCTTCAATACAAGGTTTGGATGACGGTTCATGAAGGCATAGTACCAGTCCCTTGTCGCCATTTTCTCTTTCTCCCAGGCAGCAGGGATGCTCTTGCTCCCACAAGCTATGGCATACTGGTACACCATCCTACGCACATCGTTCATGGGCAGGCCGTAGAACATCTTGGCTGCGTGGATGGTATAATCAGCAATGTATATTTCTTGTTGAGGGCTGAAAACCCTATTGCTACGGGAAGCAACAGCCATATAGGTAACTCCATCCGACAGCTTCTTCGATAGATAGAAGGCGTCCTGTAACAAAATAAATGAATTAGGACTTAAAAGGCCCTTGCTGGCAACAAAAGTTGACAAAAAAATTAATAAATAGAGCGCTTGAAGGCATCCTTTAACAAAAGAAATTAATTAGGACTTAGAAGGCCCTTGCTGGCAATAAAAGCTAACCAAAAAATGAATAAATTTTAAAATCTATAAATCTAGAGACCCTTAAGCTATCCCTGAGGTCTTTTTGCATGACCTCATCCAGGGAGACCAAAAAGACGTGGGATGAGGTCATACAAAAAGACCTTGGGGAGATATGGAACTAAATAGAGCAACTTACAGCAAGAGTTGTTTTCTTGATGTTGAATCTGTCAGCGGCTTCTTTCAGGCTGCAGCTAGTGGCCACGCGGTGCTTAAAGGCAGCCTCCAGGTCAGTGCGGTCCATCTGCTTGTCGCTCTTCCTGACATATTTGCGAGGCATGATGACGGTGATGGCGGTAGGTTAGGTTAGATCTGAAAAGAGTTAATGACATTAGACATCATGCATAGTTAGGTTAGGTTAGTTTAGGTTAGCTTAGCTTAGTATTTTTTACAGTGTAGAGGCGATTCTTGCATGGCCACCATATTATTTTGGGACTATGAGTCTGGCAATATATGTGGGGGATCACCGAACGTCATGCCCCCAAAATATGCAGTGTTAAATGTTTTTTTTAACCATAAAAAAATTATTCTAGAATCATTCTAATAACATAAATCACTTATATAATAGTTAGTTCATGTGCTTATAGCATAATAACACTGATATAGCATCATAATTTAATACCAATCACCTTCAACTTTACACCAACAAAAAAACACTGTTCCATTTAATTTAAATGCACTAGTTCACCACCACCATTTAATATCATGCTAATATGCATAGTCAGTCACTTTTTCTTATGTTTTTCTAAGTATTTAAAAATATATAGATTTTCCAAATCGTAGTGATGCGGGGGATCACCGAAACGTCATGCCCCAAAATATGCAGTGTTAAATGGTTTTTTTAACCATAAAAAATTAATTCTAGAATCATTCTAATAACATAAATCACTTATATAATAGTTAGTTAATGTGCTTATAGCATAATAACACTGATATAGAATCATAATTTAATACCAATCACCTTCAACTTTATGCACAAAAAAAACACTGTTCCATTTAATTTAAATGCACTAGTTCACCACCACCATTTAATATCATGCGAATATACATAGTCAATCACTGTTTGTTATGTTTGTGTAGGTATTTCAAAAGATATAGCTTTTTCAAAATTTCACTGTACGTTGATCCCCCGCACTTCACCATACGTTGATCCCCCGCGCCACCAATTTTTTTGTAAATAATGCCACCGCGGCCTGTTCGAAAGCATGCACTACTTTTTCACTCAATAACATGTCAATACGGTTATACCTCGTATTGCAACTTACCTCAAAAGAATCACGCCATCACAGCCGACATGAGACACTATATAAGAACGGCGAAAAGTAACAAGGAACATACGAAAAATAAAATTTCTTACCTGGTAAACACGGAGGTGACGCTGACGCTACCCTGTTGCTCGCATGTAGTTCACTGAGGGTGGCGCTGCATCCGTGGTGGCATGGTGGCGCGAAATTTGAATTAATTTTCGCGTTGTAGCCTTCGTACGGTGATCCCCCCCGTTCGGTGTGACCCCACCCCACCCTACCAGCAGGAAGAGGCACGGCGAGTGGAAATAAATAAGCTGCAGGAAGAGCATAAAAAAGAAAAAGCCGAACTGCAGCGTGAAATGAAATCGCAAGTTGATAGATTACAGCAGCAAAATTTTGTCTTGCAAGGACAGCTATTGGCAACTATCAACAATTTAAAATGTAAAAATTAAAGATTGAGGTTATTGTAAGGCTAGGTATAAGGGAAAGGCTCTCAAAACTTTTGGCCTGCGCCCTCCAAATATTTTGAAAGGCTTGCGACCCCCCCCACCTCACCCTTACTTAGCATTTCTGAAATCTGACACATTAACATTCTTTTTTCCTTTTTCTCTCTTTAAGGCACGGTTACACTATGCCATAGCATGCTCTGGCCTTCCATGGATTCTGCTGGATTTTTTTCTTTTTATGGACGATTGGTTCTGGAGTCCTCCAGTGAACTGACTGAACGAAATATGTATCCCATTGCCAGCAGAGAATTCTATCCACTGGAAGCCGGTCACTGACAACAACTGAGCCTCTATGTTATACGTTTACATATTTGCTGATATATATTAAGAAAAAATCACAAGTCATTTATATTTAATAGTAACGTAAATAACTACATTTTCGTATCATTCAACAATCATATAAGCCTCAATTTGTTCTTATTGTTTTTTGTTAAATCATCCTTTTGATTACGGCATGTATAACGGAAGACTATTTTGTATCATCAGCGCGGCCAAACCGTCAAACACTCTCGCAAATATGTTTTATGAACTATACTCCTGAAGTAATTATTTCTCTCTTGGAGAAAGTTAGGGCCAGCAAGTACTTTTGGGTACACCTAAACATCCAGATTACTGTAAGACCCTCAAAAGAGTTACTGGGGGGCAGGATATTTACGACGAGTTAAGAGCGACATCCTGAAACACCACTACAATGACTTTAGGTAATTAACAGTGTTTTTTGCCCAGTTTAATATACACTAAAAAGTTGTTTCGTACCCCAAGAAGTTGTAGCTTCCTTATTTTTCTTATGTTCTTTCTTATGTACGAACTGACTGCAGTGTACTGCACGAAACTGTTGAAGTCAGTTCTTACAAAAGTTGTTTTCGTACACCAAATAGTTTCTTTCGGACACAAGAAGTTTTTTCGTACACCAAGAAAGAAACTTGGTGTACAAACAACTTCTTGGTGTCCGAAAGAACATTGGTAATAATGGACGAGGTCTCGCGGTCGTTTTCAGAGACAACCGACTATTTTTTCTTGGCCTAAATAGGTTCTTGTTCTAATGGAGATATTTTTTTTTTTTTTGCATAAAAAAAAACAAAAACAAACAAAAAAAAACATGAACTTAACCAAACCTTTTTTTTAATTAGGTTTAATGAAACCTAACCTTTACAAGTTTAATTGAAACCTAACCTAACCCTTATAGTTTTCATGAAACCTAACCTAACCTATTGGTTTAAATGAAACCTCACCTTTACCTCCCTAAAACCTTAACCACGAGTATGCCTTTTTTTTTTTTTTGGGTTTGGTTTTCAGCAAAATAAAAAATATCTCCATTAGAACCAGCAACCTATTGTAGGCCAAGAACATGTAGTCAGAGTCTCTGAAAACGCCGTGCAACTCGTCCATTATAACGAACTATTTGGTGTACAAACAACTTGTGTACGAACTGAACTGCAAACCAGTTCGTGCAGTGCACTGCAGTCAGTTCGTAACATAGAAAAAACATAACATAAGAAAATAAGGAACTACAAGAGGCTGTGAGACCTACACGAGGTAGTTCCGGTTACTTAATTAACACTACCTACTCTACCTTTCATCCCATCCATGAAAATTGTCTAGCCTCCATTTAAAACCCCTATTGACTCCCCCTGACCACCTGATGACTTAAGTCGATTCCAATCATTTACCACCTCTTTGTGAACCGTTTCTCCCTATCTTAATGTACACACTTCGCTGCCGAGCCCGTCCCAGCAGTGATGGGTACCGGGTGTTAGCCGGGAAGTTTTTGTACCCGCCTCCCGGGTGCTGCCTTCGGCCAACACGATGTTACTAGCAAGACTAGCTCTCTAGGGGTAGTTTTGTGAGAGAGCTGTCTGGTTACAGCGGAGATCCATCTCGCTGCTTCGAAATTACGAAATTATTCAAACAATCACATCAACAACTTATCCTACGGCTTTATGCTAGGGAGCTTTTTATCGACCTGTTCTCTTGTTAAGGCAACCATTCTTGTGTAATCCCTCCGTATGCACAGTATCTTGAATTACTATCCTACTAATAATGGTTTCAATACACTAATGCGCTTAAGTTGTCATCAAGCCGTTAAAAGAAGTCAATGAATTCCTTTAACTTTGAAAAAAAATTGTTCTAATCAGCATTTTTGATTAGGGAAATTTCCCTAGTTCATGGACTTTATCTGGAAAATATTTCCCTTATATGTTGCTCCCCCACAAAAGGAGGCACATAAACACGCATAATGGAAATATGGCTCCCCACAAAAATTCCTAAACCTAGGAAATTTCCCTAGTCACAATAGACTTAATCGGGGAAATATTTCCACGATAAAGTTTCATGCACTAGGGAGATATCCCTAGTTTAGTGATTTTTTTGTGGGGGGCCATATTTCCGTATGTGTGTGCTCCCGCCACCCAAAAGCCCAGTTTTTTCCACACCATGTCCCCAAGCTTTGTTGGCTATAAGAAGAAGAAGATAGAGGGTGGAGCTTTGTTTCTTAAGATTTACAAAAGTTGTTTCGTACAACCAGAAGTTTGTTTCCGTACCCAACTTCTTGGTGTACCAACGAACTTTTTGGTGTCGAAACAACTTGTGGTACTAACTGACTGCACCCAGTTCGTCATGCACTGCAGTCAGTTCGTACAAGTTGTTTTGTACACCAAAATGTTGTTTCGTACACCAGAAGTTGGTTTCGGTACCCAACTTCTTCTTGGAGCGTCATGTTACAGTCTGGGCTGGGAGGGGGCGGGGCGTGTCGGCCACATTTTTAAAACTAACATTGATTTCCATCATAAACGACATATTAATGCCAGTTGAGAACACATACTGCAGTTATGCGGGATAATGATATTGGATAACATAACCTAAACGACATTTGGTATTATTTCGAACAAGACTCTTCTCACTATGAGGTCATCTGTGTGGTTACACGAGTGCCGTCTCATATACACGAACACTGGTGTATGGCTTTATATATTGTAAATATATCTATATTATATTAAATCGTTTAGCAGATTTTCATTCACAACACACGCAAAACGCACCAAAACAAATTGTTTCATCCACCAAGTGAGACGGATGCTTTATGGAACATTTTACCGACATATTTTTGTAATAAGTGTAAGCGTCTTGAATCTAAAAAAAAAAAAAATCTTTGTTTCAGATGATTTAATGAAAAAGTTTTGCCAACTGCGCGGAAACTATCAGAAGCTTCTCAGGAAGATGAGATCGCCTAGTGGTTCAGGTGGGCAAGTGAATCCCAAATGGGAGTTCTTTCTGCCGTGCCTATCTGGCGCCCATGCTACAGCCACTCTCGTGAATCAAGCTATGCTCTTGCAGAAGTTAATTTGGATGGCAGCCTATAGGAGCTGGAAGTTATGGATTCACCAATTATTGTGAAATGTTACATCACCTTTAGCCACTACATCTTGTTCACCTTTCTTGTATCCACACCATTGTCCACTATAGATGCGCAACACCCTCCTTATATCCTTCTCCACTGCACTACCACCCCCACTCAATCCCTCTTTTAGCTTACTCAACCTATATCATCAACTCAATCCTTGTCTCTTCCATCCCAGGTGATAAATCACCCTCCTAAAAAATCTTAAAATCTTTAAGCATCTCCCTCATACACTGGCTTGATCTTTACACAACGTTCCTATAAGAGACCTAGAAAATCCATTTAAAGAGTTTGAGGACTGGAAATAGTTTATAAAATCACTGGATGCGTACAGACAGTCGTAAAACAGGAAACTTAAACTAAAGAAAAGAAGAATAACAAAAATGACCACGAAGTTTCTTGCAGTAACCTCTGTGAGAGGCATGATAGGCAATCCCAATACACATGAATTACTAAAAGTGAATTTTATGCAAACCTGTTACACAATTGCAGACATTACTATGTACAAACATGTCAGGCGCACGTAGAATACTAAAATATGTTTATTATTAAAGCATATTTATTAAGTATATTTACCAAACAATTTCGATATTTTTCATTACCCCTTCACAGTGATCCCAATCAAACAAAACTCTTCAACCAAACTCTTAAAAAATAGGGTAATTTGACAATGGCGTGGTGTAAGCCTGCGCTTCCCGGTGACGCCAACGTGATTGCGAACGGGGATGCTTGCAGTCATTAAAAGTGCGGTTTGACATCAGTATCTCGTGTGTCACTATGCCATGCAGGGGTCGGCAACCCTTTAAGCAATTAAAGAGTCTATTGGGGGCCCGTTCCCCCAAGTAACAAGCCACTCTGAGCACAAAACTATTTGCCACTAAATTGAAGTAACAACTACATATATGTTTCCGCTTAAAGTTATGCGTCATATATGAGAAACTATATGTGCTGCTTTTATGAATTAGTAAACTAATAAACAGAAAACAACCGACTTTTATTTTCCATTTTTACAACGCAAAACACCAAATTCTTTGAACTCTGAAGAAAAAAAAGAATTTGGCATTTATAGTTTTTGTCAACTAAAATATTAATGCAGGCCTGTTTGAAGTCCTTCCCTTATTTGATGATTTTTTTTTTAACTTAAAAGAAATTTTCATGCACCGACAGTTGTAAAATCTACAGCTCAGCATAAGGGCAAACAAGAAATGCCCACTTTGTTATTTTGATTAATATTTACTTCAGTTCCTTAATTTCCCTCACGTGCGTACAACAAGTCAACTGTCAACTTGAAAATTAAACACAACTACTCAGTTCAGGTCTGATAAAAAATAATATATCTTTTAAATCATAAAGCTCCATTACATTTTTTCTTTCATCTGTTTACTGTGATTTCTGTGCCTGAAACTTCACTGCACAGCGTATCCATATGCAGGGTTGTAAGACGTCACTTGATTTTTCAGCAGGATTGCAAGCTCTCATCTGTGGAGGCGCGAGCGATGTTTATTTTTGATGTAGTTTTCAATGATGGGAAAAAACCTGCTCCGCACAAGTATGTGATCCAAACAAAGATCGACAGGACTTCCAATGCATACTTTTCATGTTCATAGAAGTGTCGGGATGGTATTCATTTATCGACACAAGTTTTGTCTGGTTTGGAAGGTTTTCAATGTCACTCCATTTGTGATTCCTGAGCAATAATGGCCTTCTGCGAGCACATCTTCACGATCAACTGCCAAGCTTTCTGAACTTAGACCCCACACGTCTTTCAGCTTATGTCCATGTCGGTCCAGTTCGAGCTCAAAAGATCGGGCTGACTTACTGTTGTAAATGAAGTCATGTTAAACACAATGATCGACATTCAGAAGAGTGATGGGAAGGATAATGTTTTTTTTTTCCTCCCTAAAATCACGGAATCCTTTCTGAAACCCAGTTTGCATTGCGATGATGGCACAAATAAAATACTCATAATTTATCTGATTGGTGCTTCTTTGAACTCTCTCAAAGAAGGAAGTGAAGCAGCGTACCTCTCTGTACATCTCTGACAAACACGTCATCTTTGCGCTCAAACGCCAAAACTCTTCTAGCATCTGCAGGGCTGTTTCCTTCCCTGAGACTTTTGTTCAGCGTGTTCAGGGTGCGCTGTCTATCCACCATGAGTGCAGGCTTTTCCAACCAATTGGCCGATCCAGCTCAGTAAAAGGTGGAACCCTTTGCTTTCCAAAAAGTTTTTATGTGGCCCGACACACCGCAAACCGTTTTCAGTACCTCCCTCGGACAGCCACCGGAACTGTTTGTTGGGCTACCCGGAGATCAGCATATTTGCTCCTCAACTCATCTAATATGAACGGAACTGTCGTGGTTTAATCCGTTGCCATTTTTTGTTCACTGTCCGAATGACAAGATTCATACTCTCTGTGCACTTCGGAGGAATGTTGAGCGCACAATGCATCTTGATGTAGGATGCAGTGAAATGTCCGCAGCTTTCTTCCAGCGCTTCTGAGTAAACTCACAAACCCCCGCTGTGCTCCTGTCAGACCTGGCATCAGTACTTCACTGACCCATGTGAGTTGTGTTTATTTCTTAGTTTTTTTAAACAATCCAACACAGCTTCACAAGATGTCCTCGCCCCCGTGTCCTGGCCTTTAAGCGGTATTACTCAATGATTTCTTCCTGTGGCCCAAGCAGTTCACATATCTGCAGAACAGCACTATTTTGCTCAATATCGCTGAACATCTTTTGACTCATCACAGGCGATGAGTACTCTGGAAGCTGAATTAATGTCGTGATTTGTTGATTTGGTGATATTTGCTGCCAATTTTAATGGTCCCCTGTCCCCTTAACAATTCTTTGCAGAGAGAGGCCTATCTTAATTTTCTGATCATTTCACTCTGTTTTTGAATCTAAGAATATATGTTTTGATTATCTTTATGAACGATTCTTTTATATAGCATACATCTGTGAACGGCTTCCGTGCCGGGCTATCTCTTGAGCTGCCACAAAACTAGCATAAGTACTTGAATTCGAGAGTTCATCACGTCCCCTTGAAATAGTTTTGCTCTTATCAGCTTTCCGCAGCAGTTCCGAAATTGCTCTTCTTCGCTCATCTCCAACTGGATATTTTTCAGCAAAGGCAGTGTGTTTTATCTGGAAATGTCTTTCAAACGTTTGATTTTTTGTTTTTTGCTAATTGTCTCAGCGCATATTAGGCAAACGGTAAACCATTTTGTCAGCAGGTGAAAGCAAATGAATCTTTCCATGACAGCATTAAACGTTCTTTTGTGTTCGTCAGAAACTTTTTCTCTTCTTAGATTTATCCATGCTAGCTTACCGGGGTCAAAATAATCACTTTGTTATGACACGCTCACCCCAGGGTAGTCTGGCTCACCCCGCCTCGAGCTGAGTATATAGTGTGGACGTGCAAACACTGACAAACCGAGACAAAGGGATGTCGCCCACCCTTTTCGTCCTCCCGATACCAGGAATTTCTGATCTCGCCTCGAACTACAAAACCGGCTCTGCCGCCGTAACATACTATCTCCGTAGGCGTAAAACACTAACAGGCCGAGAAATCCACTGGAAAAACCTAGGTCCAAACCTCACTACAAACCCGAAAAAACGAAGAAACGACGTATGGAGAATACAGCGTGGTCCCAGCCGAGACACGCAACGTCTGTACAGCTGAGGGGTAGGTGGCGACAAGGGAGCGCGGGGTGACCACCACGCGCATCCCTCTCACCAACCACACTCAGGGCGGCGCGCGCAGGCTCTTACCACCCACGCGGCGATTCCAAACGGCATTTTCGTAACAACGTGTTCTGCGGCAACAGTGTCGCATACAGGACGTGGATGCATATTTGAATTGACAAAATATTAAAACGTGCAAGTTTATTTTATGGCACAAGAACACTTCAATCTCTAAAGAAATATAACTTTACAAACGAAAAAAACTAAAGAAATAAAATAAAAATAAATTTTAAAATTATATGGCCATTATTTAATTCCACTTATTTTTTTTCTCCAAATGAGCTCGTCCTCTCAAGCCACAGAGCCACAGCAGAGGGATGAAAGAGTCGCATGTCGCTCGGAGCCGGCGGTTGCCGACCTCTGGTTTTAGTCTCTTTAGTTTCAGTAGAGAAAGCTCTTCCACTGCTTTGGCTGTCTCTACCCTCTCCCTGGCCGTCTCTGCCCTTCTCTTTTTGCTTGGCAGCAAGCAATTCTTCTTCAAAATTATAACTTCAGCTTCCTCTTCTTTCCTCGTGCCGACCTGACCATCGTCACAGAGAAGGATGGAACACGAGGAACATGCGGCAGCTCGGGCTCGCGGCTTAACAAGTGTTGAAGTGTTGACTCCAGCAGTGGGGCTGCACCTGCTTCCAGTAGGAGCGGATCTCCACCGACTGTTGATGGTGATGGTATCATGTTAAAATTCAAAATAAAACGCACTTTAGATATCCAAAAACTCTACTTTTCAAAATTGATAAGTCTGACTTTATTAAACCATGCAATCATACCGCATGAACTCCAATTTAGCATATATATTTTAAAAGATGGTGAAGCTTAATAAAAGATATTAAAAAATTTAATAAGATCTAGAGATGAAAATTTTAAATTATATAAGATTCTGCAACATATCATATTTGCAATAAATATTAAGGATTAGCAATGCTAACTTCTAAATTTGTAGGTTTATGCTAAAGCTTAAAGTGTCACTATGGTACGTAAGTTGAAATAAGAAAATTGCATCTACTAGATGTTCATTGCCACCACAAACAAGCCACCATCCTCATCCCCAACACAGATGACAAGCATCAACCAAAGAGCACATATAAGCATTCCAGAACCATAGTACGCTTTGTGACAAAACTGCAGTACGACGTTTACCTTGAGCCTATGCGATCAGGCAAGGACAATTAACCCAATGCTTCCCTATTATGTTGAACAAGTTATCTATACATAGAAATACGATTATCAGAAGTCCATGCAAAATAATGTACATATACATCAATACTTTGTGAGCAGCAGTGATCCTGGCATTTCAGGTACACCAGGATATGCTCGCCCTGTCGTGGCAGCCAGCGAACAGCCACATTCCCCTCCCCAGAATGTCGGCTATTAATAGCGCGTTTTCGCGACCGTTTCGGCCCCCGGTCTGGACTAGACTAGTTCGGGGCGGCACTGTTTCGGGGAGGCAGTCTGGAACGGTTGCCCAGTCCAATCCGATGCAGCCCAGAGAGCATGGACACCTTGGACCATTGTGGGGAGAACTGGCCGCATTGCGCACTACAGTCGCGGGGAAGACGACCAGAGCTTCTCGTGCTGCGATAAAACAATGAAAACACCATGAGGGGGCCGACATAAGCACAAAAAAAACAATTCACGAGAAATTACAATATTCACAATTGCTGAAAACAACATCTGTAAAATTAATGTACCGTCCGCAACGCTATAGTCGCCCGTACTAATGTTCCAGCGTACATATCTTACGATTTTAGCATCACTCCAGACTGTAAATTGTATATGTGTCACTGAAGACATGTATTGTAGCAATTTAGGTCACATACATCTAATTTAATGTGAGTCTGTACTATCAACACCATCTTTATCTCATCCGACACAATACCCCAACTAGTCCCACTAACTAGGATACTTATCGTGGAATATGGGTTAAATCGCTGTCGGCTTTTGATTAAATACTGCCTGTCCCCTGTGATCCAAGTGGTTAGCCGTGATCGAGGCCGCAGGTGGAGGCGTTATTGGGTGGTTTGGCGTCAGTGCCTCATTAAACAAACCTCACAGCGCAGCGATTATAATCATTGAGGCTCAAGGAAGCTATTCCAAAGGCTTAATAGACGCGGCACTGATATTTGCTTATGTCCGATAAGACACGGGGTTCCTTTGATTTTAACACTATTCAGAGTCTATATACAATTTCCCTCATAATACAATTTCCAGTATTTTTAGTAAGAGATTTTGTTCTCTCAGGGCTCGGAGTGTCTGACCTCTCCGTGGGCGGCCCGGGGACCGCTACCAATACCTATAGCCACGTGTATAATTCCCGGTGGCTAGGGATCCTAATGGGCGGCAGCTAATGAAGCCGCTACAACTAAGTTGCCTATTATTTTAAGTTGCACATGCTTATTAACCACTGTGAATATTAATTTATTCCTATCCCAGTACTATTCATTTATACTTAAATTTATCTAATTATTACCCACAATTACCATTATAACTATATATATATACGTCCCTAGCAACCTATGATGAGCGGACAATAACTCCCTCAACAATGGAGGGGAAACATAAACCACCACTCTACCAATTATTGGAGAGGGTGGTTGGTGGATATTTTCCACATGTATAGTGTTATGTAGATAAATGTAAACTACGTACTGTGCCATCTCTTCAGTGGCATACAAGTATGTAAGTGATGCTAAACTCGTAATATATCCCCCTGCGAATTAGTGCAGTGGAGACTATAGATAGTGTTATTGACTGTAAAATTAATGAGATTTCATTATTCAATTTTTCATAGTTCATCCCTGCAATTTTTGACTTATTTGAGAAGTTTTGCAATATTGTGTTGCTGGGACTGTTTCTTCGTCCAGTGATTTATAAACCTGACTCTCATCACACACAGACTGATGACCATGGTTTCCCTGTCGTATGCCAACGAGAGGTTATTACTTATTCCCTGAGGTCAAATTAATACCCTTTTGGTTGTGTTCTTTCGGGGGGGGGGGGGCGGTAAAGCTTGCAGGACGGTAGGACCGCCCACTTGATCCCCCACCAATAGGACGAACGAATGGGACTGGGCCAGTCTCGAGTATTTTCGCGAGCATCATCAGCCTTCAACCGCCTGGATTGGACAGGCGGTGAAAGTCGCGAAAACGCGCTTATAAGTCGTCCTTTCTGAGAGGGGAGAATCTGGTTTACTACGCCCTAGAAAGATTATGAGCAATATTATTGGTAACGTTTAAATGAGGCACTAAATTCATTGAAGTTTGAAGAATTGCCAAGCAACAAATCTTTATCAGATAATATTGTAGTTGTGTTTCCAATGAGTAAACATTTACCAAAGGTTAAGGACGCGTGTGTGACAGTAAAATGTGGCTGCTGTATTTTTTTTTACTTGCTGAGTCCTCAGTTTACATAGGTTAACTTTCTTTGAAAATCACATTTTCATAAATTGCACAAAACCATTACCTAAGAAAAACAGTTTCATATTCCACCAGTGTTGGGTGCTCGACATGCCTTACCAAGTAAATTGTTCTCTATTCTTTTCTGTTCATTACTTTATGCAGTTAATTAATTCACTTGGGGAAAAATAATAAAAAATAAACAATATTGGTATTATCTAAGAAAACACCATACTCACTACGAAGGACACCTATGTGTTATATGAAGTGCCTTCTGCATATACAAGACACTGGGTTACTGTATTGCAATTTCATCGGGAAACAACTCGTTCCTGAGATATATTTCCTTAAATATATTTTTTAACTACGCGCCAGCTCTGCAGTTAGTTAGGGAAGTTTCGGGTTTATTAGGCCGTCTTTTTTTGTCGGCCGTGATCCAGTTATCTCACAACTTTAGACAGTCGATGTTTTAGCCCCAGGAACCTTTTAGAACCGGAGATGTTTAGGCCCCAGGAACCTTTAGGCCGTGAGATTTTTAAACCGTAGATGTTTAGACGCGGGTTAGGACGATCCTAAATCTCTATAGTATGGGCCCAGTTGTCTAATTTTTTTGGTTTTTCTCAAAGCACTGATTAAAACCACATAATTTTAATAATTTTTCTATCACATATTTTTGGTAAAATACATATCATAAGAAAAAAACTAAAATGCCAAAATATAAAAAAAAAATCCGATCTCTAATAATGCCAAAGTTGTTCCCCCGCGACATTCCCGGCCCTGGCACTCAGTAGCTCCTGACTATTAAATGTCCTACCCTAAACAATTGTGCATAACGTGGATTGTGCCCGCCCATGAAATTGATGTGCCATCCGAAAAGATCAACTTTCATCAATATCTTTTAATTTGGTATACATCAACAACCCAGAGTCCGCGAGAGGGAAAACCGCAAGCGCCACAGATAGAACACGGAGAAAACCGCCTGTTTTATAGTTTTTTGTACTTTCAAAATGGCATATTTTTTTTCAACCAAAGAAGATATTCCTGGTGGTTTTTTTTCTTTATTGTAGACTTAGAACATCTACGTGTAGGTTTATAATACGTAGAGATGGATAACACGGTCAAAAAAAAAAAAAAGTTCTGGCAGGGAATTTAGAACAGTTTTTAGACTATTTGAGGGTGGCTGAATTCAAATCTGATCTTATATTTTTCTCTATCACAGATCACGTTTTTGCGCTTATAGGTACATCTTCCCTTTTCAGGGGAATTTCAAGAAAAATTTACCCTTCTATTGAGTAGTGTAGCAAAAGGCGCGGATTATATGGTTTTATTTTTATTCAGTCTCCCCATAAACTGGAGAATATCTTCGTTTTCTTTGAACATGCATAACATTCCCATTCTTTATGATACGAAACGTAACAAACCATTTCCAACTTGCACAGCAATCGTTCCGCAGGTAGTGTTTTATATTGAATTTTTACATTGAATTGAAGTTATTTATTGTATTTCTCCTGTTGTTTTTTTTTGTGAACAATCCTAAGGTGTAGGTGGTTGGGTAGGCAATTCAAGGAACACTCAGGTAGCTACCAACTCTTTTTCTTTTATTTGTCGCAGTTGGTGTTGCTGCTCTAACACTGGCCCTCTCATCTCACAGAAGAAAGTGCTCAAATGATCCAATATATTTTGCTACATCCTGTGAAGCTTTACTTTGAGAGACTCAGAGGCGCAACATTACTGACTTTGTTTAAGGCGTGTATTTTGCGTCTTCAAAGTACCACTGGAGACCCAGACAGCAATTGTGGGCTCCTCACAAAGTGTGCAAAACCTGTGTTGAGACTTTGAGATCATGGTCCAAGAGAAGGCTAAACTTAAGTTTGGAGTGGCCTAGGTTTGGAGAGACCAAGCAATCATTAGATGACTGCCTATTTCTGCCTTGTCAATGTAAAAGGTTCAAAAGAAAAACCAATAAATATTTTTGCAATACCCAAGTATCCCTTCAGCTATTCGACCAGTTTTACCCATAGTGAAGGAAATACCTGTACCAATTTTACGGAGCTTCAAAAAATGATGCAAACCGATCTCTGCTCACCTCTCCACACTGATGAGAAGACACTACAGATATTTTTCAGCCATCTGATGAAGATTGTGACAACCAATTCTGTTTACTCAGGTCTGCTTTGAAATGATTTTGTTAGAGATCTTTATCTACCAAAAGAGTCTGCTGAACTGTTGTCTTTCAAGACTGCAGAGAATCGAATGCTGAAACCCGGCACAGGTGTCTCATTTTATCGGGGGGGTAAAAGGGAAGCAGAACTGCGTAATTACTTCCATTCAAGATGGCCCAGCTTTCTATTGTACTGATGTAGAAGGCTACTTCTTTTTTGGGACTGCTTAGCATATATTCAAGGGATTGGAGGCCTTTTTATTGACAGTTCCAAAAGAATTTGAAATGTGTTCTGTTACACGAATGGAAATAGTATGGCTCTGTACCAATAGGTCCTTCTGTAAAACTTAAAGAAGAATATAAACAACATCAAGATTGTCCTAGAGAGGTTGCAATATCACTGTTTCATGGTGGTTTAATTTGTGTCGATTTGAAAATGGTTAACTTTCTTTTAGGTCAGAGCAGGAGGGTACCAAAATACCCCTGTTTTCTGTGTTACTGGGACAGTAGAAGCTACAGCAAGAGCATTGGTTCAAAAAGAATGGCCTCAGCGACAGAGTTTGGCATCTGGCGATAAAAGTCATCATTGATCCTAGTGGATAGGAAGAAGATTGTCCTTTAGCCCCCTTGCACATAAAACTTTGGATTGATGGTTCGTCAAAAAGCTCTTGAATCACCGTGGAGAATGCTTCGCTATTAGGTTCACTTTCTTGTCTTGTGAATATAAAGAAAAAGGCTGGAATATTTGATGTACCTCAAATAAGAACCTAATGATAGATCCAATTTTATCACATCAATGATGAGAGAGAGAAAGGCTTGGAATGCCATTTGTAATGTGGTGAAGAATTTTCTAGGAATAAGAAAGCAGCAACTAGGAAGAGATTGGGAAGAGCTACTAATGAGCCTGCGCGATCTTTGGATGTAGAATGAGTATCAAGTTCCTATTTACACAGCCATTTGGAAAGTTTCCGGAGACCTTGGGGAGTGAGGAGCGAGGAACAAGGGGACGTTTTCATCAGGACATTAAAACAATGAAGAACGGTATCAAGGCCGGTGGGACTCACATATGATGGCGGATTATTGCTGGAGCTTGATGAGAGACAACCCAGAAGCTGTACATCAGAGATCAGCCAAGAAAAAAAAATTCACATAACTGCTACTTGCCATTGATCTTGCACCATATATATGTATTGTTTTTTATTTCTTTTTCAATTCTGTCACTATATTTGATTTACTTGTACATGGACTTCGTAATCTTTGTAATTCCTTGATTAAGAAAATACAAAATGTATTACTAAAAATCACGTGTTTTTATCTTGAAACCTTCGATATATAGGCTGATGATCATTTTTCATCAAAAATTGAAAATGCTATATCGCGAAATCCTGATGTTTATAGACAAAAATTGAGTTCATATTCGTAATCAGCAGCCCAAATTCAGTTAGAATTTGTTTTAAAATCTTTTGCCAGAAATATTGTGTTGACCAGTGAGTGATATAATCAATGGCATTTTGAAAGAAAAATAACAATAACGGCGTTTTTCTCCACTTGTCAGACAACTATCGCCCGCAGCCTATTAATACTTCTCTCCACAACGTGTGGCATTGTAAAACCAACCCTTAAAACGTATTGACTCAAAAAATTTGTTAGGAGGTAGTTTTAAAGCATGTACTTTCCCGCAGACCATCATAACAAACAATCACTGTAATCCTCGGAGCGTAGAATAGCGTGACTTGAGTAGCCAGAGACAGTCACCTGCTGCTGTGAGGCACAGAGTTGCCAGATTTGGGGATTTGTCCCTATATTTGGTGATTTCGGAGCACTGATGGGGACATGGGGACATTCACTCTCGATTTGGGGACTTTTGAGGCTTCTGAAAAAAATATGTATTTTATCGCTTAAAATAATAATATTTATATGAAGGTTAAAAGAAAACATGAGGTTAAACCGACGGCAAGGAAGAAGTAATTTGAGCTTCATTGAGCCCAAAGAAGCAAGTCAAGAAATGTGGTCTCCATTGGTCCATTGGCTAGTGTATTTCCTGGAATTGTAGGTCCTGACAAAATAAATCACCTAGACAAAGAATGGAGAGTACTAAGAAACACCGATCTTGCTGATTCAGAAATCAATGATGTTGAAGGCTTCTGGGGGACAGTTGAGAAATAAGAGTGGTGATGAAACCCCTATGTTTCCCAAATTTGTCCAAGTTTTGTTTTCTGGGTTATTGCGGGCTTCCTCATTCTAGTGCCACAGCAGAATAGAAAGGATATTTTCATCTGAAAAACAATTTTAAAACAAAACTAAAAACAAACTCTCCAACCAGAGAAACTCTAGTTGGACTTCCATTC
>JACEEZ010018856.1:0-56555 GCA_016584305.1 Chionoecetes opilio | reverse complement strand
TGTGTGTGTGGGGTGTGTGTGTTGTTTGTTTTTTGTGTTTGTTTGTTTTGTGGGGGTTGTGTGTGTGTGGTGTGGGGGGTTTTTTTTTTACCCCGGGTTTTTTGTCCACGCGAGGGGGCTCGCGTCGCCAGTTTCACCCTTCAGTGGAGCTTGGAGTCATTATTCCCGTTTTTGGGCAATGGGGGACCTCACACCACACACCCCCACCCCCTTTTCTCGGGGGGACAGTACCCCCCGAATTTCACAGTGGAAAAACCCCCGGGAAATGAGTGGGGGTGGTGTGGGGTTGGTGTGGGGTGCTTTAGTTTAATTTTCCTGGTATTTATTTTGGGTTTTGAAAAATAAAATAAATGAGAGAACTTTGAACGGAAAACTGAATGGTGATCGTTTATCGAAAAAATCACCCTTTAAAAAGAAAAAGTCCCCCAAAAAACTGAAAAGGCATAAAGCACGTCACTGTAAATCCATCTCTAATCCACGCATTTTGCCTCCCTATTAACAAAGATGAATTATAAAAAGTTTTCGACATTCTTTTATTATCATATCATAAAAATCCCAAAGGCAAAAATTTTCCATATTTTATTTTTGTTTGTCCGTGGTAATTTTTTCCTTACTTTCTTTTTCCTTCTTTTTTTACGGGCAACAAAGGGACTTGTTATAGCTTTTTTGTCAATACCTCTGTTTTGAGGGCGTTGAAAGCTCTTTTCCCTCAAGACGCATCCTTGGCGAAGATAAGAGTTCATTGGAACGTGGCTGAGTTCCTTCGCCTAGTAAATTCCAGTCTTGGTGCTCCAAAAACGCGGGTTGGATGAGGAAGGGCCCCCCCGGCCAAGAAAAACCGAGTGAGTTAAAGCCCCAAAACTCGTTGGGGGGGAAAACAAACAGCGCTACAGACACAAATTGGCCCCAGGAAAGAAAACCAGGGAAAAGTTCTTTGATCTCACGGTTTTAAAAAAAAAAATTTTTTCTCTCGTCTGTGGAGAAAAAAAGAATGACCCTTGGGGCTTCATGAAACTTTTGAAGAATTTTCGGGGGGCTCATCGCCCAAGCAAACTCTTTCCAGCATCTCTTTAAATTTTGGCAGGCAAATTTTTTAAGTCGTTGCCCTTTTTTTCGTCTAAAAAAAATGTCCTGACATAGTTTTCCCCTAGCTCTGAACTACAATTTCTAGGGTTTGGAACAAAATTTTTTCCCAAAGTTGCGACCACGACCTTCAGTCTGTAAATCTCGCGTGGTTTTGCGGTTTCAGAAAACACTAAAGCCATTGACGGGAATTATGACGTCACAAGCATCATTGTCCTCCCCCCAAAAAAACCTTTAAAAAACCCTCTCCGGACATCTTCACAGAAACAAACTTTCATAAAGTTTTTGCAACAAAGAATCAAGGGTTGCCAAAAATTTTTAAATGTTTTCAAAAGAAAAAATACCTATTAAACCCTTTGGATACATAAAAAAAATATCATCAAGCTTAACGTAGTGATTTGGGTTTTCATGGCATTAAATAATCCCATCGACTCAAAAGAGGCCCAGTAAACTCGTTTGGATGCTTTTAACCCAGTTTCCCAAGTTTAATTTTTTTAGAAATTTTGCGATTAATATAAAAAAATTGTATTTCAATTAATATATTTTTTTTGTCATCTACGAAGATATTTTCTAAGCAGTAAAAAAATTTGCATAAAAGAACAAAAGTCTAAATCTGATTTCTGAATGTAATAAATAGAAAGTTTTTTTTCCCGATTTACGTCACACATAATCATATATTAAAAAAATCCCCCCCTTATATCGATCTTGGATCAAAAAAAAGCTCTCGCTCAGACCACCTTTTTTTACTTTCAAAAAAAAGTGCATGAACAATTTTACATTATCCAGTGAATATTACCTTCTTTAGATACTATCAATAGTTCCAAATTTAAGCAACTTAAGTAGAAGAAAATACGAAACACAATTATGATTTCTTTTTCTTAGCCAAAGCATTTTTTTTTCAGTCACGAGAAATATCAGTAAAGCAATCAACGAAAAAGTAAAAGATTCAAGGAAAACAATAAAACGTTGCACCCATTTTACAAATCATTTTTAAAATTTTATTAAAAAGGGAAACGTTGCGGAGGCTCTTGGCCACAACCCCATAGACAAAATCTGGCGTCAGGCGTGGTTTTGGAGTCTCAATGCACAAAAAAAGGCAATAAAAAGAAATGCAAAACAACAAACAAGCTTCGGCACAAGTGGGGTAGGTTTTGTTCTTTGGGGCGCTGTCACGCTCAGATCGATTCCCTTCTCCGTATGGAAACACTGGCGTTGCCTTTCACCCCGGCGCCCCTTTAACTTCCTCGGGCACGTGTCTTCCCCGGGGTTCCGGACACCCTAGGGGCACGACAGGTGAGTGTCGCGCTCATTTTCCCCGAGCCCTAAAAGCGAATGGGGGGACACGAGTGAAGCAGAGAAAGGCACTTTGTTACGTCGCCGGGTTTAAAAGGGGCGACGTTTTACCCACACCACCCGCCGCCACGTTTTCTTACATGCAACAGATCTGTCTCCCCCTCCAACCCCGGGGGCCGTTTTCTCCAGGCCTCTTGTGTCGCAGGCGAGGGTGTGCGTGGACTGCGTTTCTTTTGGGACCTCCCGGGGTCATCTGAGGTAAAAATGTTAAAAGTAAAAAAAAAATTTTTTCAGGTAGAAAGAAAGAAAAATTGAAAGAAAACAAAAAAGGGAAAAAAAAGAAAAAACAGAGTAAGAAAATAGGAGGAGGAGGAGGGGAAACAGAGAATGAGGAAAAAAGAGAGCAGGCCCGAAAAGAAAAATTATGATGAACGTAAGGACACGCAGCAATTCCCCTATTAAACATAAAAGTAGGCTGTGATTTCATACACCAAAAAATTGAAAAAACTTAGCGTAATGCAATCTTGTAGTTCGTAAGAAGCGACTGCCCCCATAAAAGGTATTTCAATGCCTTCCCACGCTCTACGCACACAATTTTCTGTAACATTTACGGGATGATAATTCAATCACCACTCTTTCCCCTCTGAAGCCCAAGTATCTTAGTATTGTGTTGCTTCCTACTTCGTCTACGTCAATTGCAAGGAGGGACTCAAGAGGCTATCATGCCATCCACCTCCTGAAATACATATATTTATGCCCAAATAGTGAAAAAAATTTTGGGCTACGACTCTAAAAATATTTCTTCAGTAACATCATCAAAAATCTTTCGTGATTATCTGAAATCTAAAATATATTGAATACTTTTATTTTTACCTTCACCTTTCCTGCTTAGCACAAACTGGTGCTACTGCTATCTATCATACTCGTATTTCTAAATTATTATTCTGCACCTTTCTAAAATCAAATCAAATCAAAATTTTCCCTTAAATCTTGAACGAATCTGGGTTTTCCCTCACTCTTACAATTCCTTTGGACATACCCAGTAATCATGACGTATTAAATCTTCCATCTGGGTTTCCCTTATGTCCCCTCGAGCCTTTCAACTTGATCCCCGGAATCCCATTTATCATACTAAAAAATTATCTTTCCCTCAACTTGATCTGCGACCATCCCTTCCTAACCAGAAATTTTTTTTTCCTTCCTATACCCCCCGGCCCTAAAAATTTCCCCAGTACTGCAAATTTTTTTTTTTATGGGGACTAACGACAATTAGCCTTTTCCCAAAGAAGGTGGCTGTTCTAGCCCTTTTAATCCCCGGGGCCTTTGTTTCATCTGCGTGAAATTTTTCAGTCTTTTTCTCCAGGATTCTCAAATATTTATCTATTCAAAATACTATTTCTGAACTTACGTAAAGGCGGCCATTATTGTGCTTACATTTTTTTCACCTTCTTAGTAATTTCAGTAAAACTTTTGTTGTTGCTTTGACACATAAAAAAAAGCGCTAAAAAAAACGTGGGACAAATGTTTTTAATCTTCTTTCGCTTCCGTCCAACCCCCTTTTTGTTTTTCCACTCTCCCTTCTGCAGCAGAAGACAGTCACTGTTCTTCTTACTATGTTATCCTGTTCTCCACATGTAAATTTACTAGTTTGGTTGGCGGGGGTACAATACCTTTGTTAAAGACGACTGTCTCCGTTATCTGTTTTTCCTATTAAATCTCCGTGTAATACTCTAAAGCTTTGATGTGGCCCCCCCCCCCCGGAAAAACTGTTCCTGAAACAAGGAGCTCAAAAGGAAGCAAGCAGTAAAGGGGTGGGGGTGACGAGGGGGTCCGCCAGCACGCCCTGAACAACACTGTTTCAGGTGGAGCCAGAGAACACAACACCCCAAAACCAGGGTAAACAAGCTTACGGGGGAAAGCAACAAAAAAAAAAACAACACTAAAAATCCAAATGATCGTCAGTTAATGGTGATACTTTGGTGTGACAAAAACATGTCACCCTTGTGTATGGTGCGCGGGACTGGCGTCAACAGATAAATCAAATATGAGCGAAACCTATTACATTGTCTTATTGAGTAATTTTACTTCATATACTCATATTGCTGGGTTTATACAGTCGGTGATATTAGTACTATGTTATTGCGATGCTTAACCCTGGTGCTGGTGGGTGAAGGGGGGGGGGATCACCCTTGTCCTGGGGGGGCGTGGTGCTGGAGGCCAAAAGTGTTCGGTTGAGAGCCTGGGGGTTGCGGGGCCCCCACACCACCCTGCTGGGGAAGGTGGGGGGACTCTGGCGCCCCCTCGTGGCGGGCCCTTCTAAAGGGGCCCCCAGGGGCGAAGTGGGGGCTTCACCCTGGGTGCGCTGGGGGGAGGTGCTGCCCATGGTGGGGGGCACAAGGGACTCTGCCTCCCTGGAAGGCAGGTCCAAAGGCCGAGCAGGAAACAAACGTTTGTTTCTGGTTCGGTTGACCATGGTACGTGTGGGGGGTGGTTGTGTTTGTGGCCCTGGTGGGGGGTGCTCCTGGGCACAGCAGCCCCGGCGGCCCCACTGCCCCCACAAAAGGGGAAGCGGGGGCACTCCTTTGCCCCACCAGGCGTGACGGAGGACGACGTGGCTCCCAGGCCCGGGGTGGGACAGCAGGACGAGCCTCTCCTGCAGGGGCACACACCTCGCAGGAGGGAAGCCATGAGGGGCTGGGGGGACGTGCCATCCATAAATGGCCTGCCCGAGCCAACCTCTTTCAAAACGAGTGACCTAGCCCAAAACTCTTCCCAAACATCAGGTAAACCCGACCAACACTCCCCCCGCCATAGAGTAACCCAAGCCAACACTCTTCCAATCATCAGAGTGACCTAGCCAAAACCCCTCCAACATCAGAGTGCCTGAGCCAACACTTTTCCCGCCATCAGAGTGACCTAAGCCCAAAAACTCCTCCAATCACAGAGTGACCTGAGCCAACACTTTCCAATCATCAAAATGACCTGAGCCAAAACTCTTTCCCAATATCAAAGAAAAAAGCGACAATAAACCAATATACAGAGAACAAAGAAGTGTGGTAAATTCAGAGCAACCTCCAAAGCATTATAATTTAGGTAACTTTGGCGTCAGGAACCTCACAATTAACTTGGCTACAGCCCTAAACATACGAACAATGTGCGGCACTATGCTTAGGTGCAACGAAATCCTATCATTCATCTATCCACCATCTTCTATCTATCCCCTGGGTGATTGATCTATCAGTCATCTAACTATCTCTCTGGTTGCAAGCTTGTTTGGGGATTGTCTCAAAGGTAAAGCTGTAGCGGTCCCCTACAAACCACTAGGAGGGGCTTTTTTCACTGCGCACAGAGGAAAAGCGTGTTTGCCAGCCCGCAAACTATTATAACTTTTATTTTAATTAATGTTCATTATTCATGTATAAAGTGTCATACCTCCTTATTTATGCTTTCTTTTGTAACATATTAACCCAAATTGTACTCCTATCTCAGCACACACCCCTTAACTCGCGCGCATCCTGCATTAAGCGCGTTGACCATAAACCAATGTAATAGTTATTGTTTAAATCTGTTTTTTTCATGTATATGTTTGAGTTTTCCCGATTAAAATTTTTTTTGTTTGTTCATTTACTATGTTATTTTTACTGTATATACATTAATAAAATACATACGTTTCCTCGTATGACCAGATTGACGGCAGGTGACTCGTCACAGTCGCCTCCACACGGACCCTCCGTAAGCTTGACGGGATACTCTCCTCACCGGCGGGCTGCTTCCCACTTTGTACTTTTTGCTGCTGCATTATGTGATATTTATGTACATGCTTGTACTGTTATATAGTATGCTGTATGTTATTTGTACATAATCCCTTTACAAATCAACATCAAATTCAAAGTCACAAGTTGCTATATAAGAGCACAATTCTCCTAGTGGACACAGACCTGCGTCTTAAGACCTCATTCGTCCTAACACTCCTAGAACAAAAGCTTAGCCTCCATTTGGGGTTCGCTTCGCTGAGCTATAGTTGGGAGAAAACCTCCCTCATGTGTAGATGCCACCTAAAGGTTATCCCCTCCCACCCTGGCACCATCTGTGTGCCCCCCTCTGATGCTTTCTTGCGTCATCAGCCCGTCCTTATGCGCGTTCAGTGCGGGCCCCCTGCCCCCTCAACGCCCTACGCGTCTTCACCGGCCTGATGCGCACGCTGCGCGCTTCTACGCCCCTCTTGACGCCTTACTGCGTCCTTCAGCGGGCCTCATGCGTATTCTGCTCGAGCCTCTGCAACCTCTGTGCCTTCCTGCGTCCTCACACGGCCTCACGCGCATTCTCAGCGCGGCCCCCTCTCCCTCAGCGTGGTTTCCCGCGTCATCATTCAACACCCTACCCTCTGCCCATCGGTGTAAGTACCTACTCCACTATCGCCACTCACCGCCCTGTGTATTACCCACCGCCCTGTGGATTACTCACCGCCCTGTGGAATTACTCTCCCCCTGTGGATTACTCATGCGCCCTGTGGCTTACTCACCGCCCTGTGGTTACTCACCGCCCTGTGGATTACTCTACTCTTTCTACACTCAGTGTTACATTACTTAAGAGCGGGTCTTCCTCCCTCCGCTCTCCCATTCTCCGCGTCGCATTGGTGTTGAGCAGCCTTGAGCTTGGCTCCATCATGGCCGCTTGCTCGAACAAGAGCCCCTATGGACGCCGATGCTTCTACAATCGTGCGTGTAGACCAGCTCAGGACGAGCAAGGCCCCTCGAGCGGCCCCTCCACGCGCAGTTGGATCCACGGTAGCCTGCAATCCCAGTTTGGAAACTCGTCACGCACGACGATTTCCCCAGCCCCTCACAGACCGTGCAATGGCTGGAGGAGCGAGCTCGAAGACTCGCTCCTCAATATGGACATCTCGCCGGCCGGTGACATTTCTTCTCCGGGGAGCGCAACTTGCCGCCGCTAAACCACACCCTTCAGGAAGTAGCGGATGGCCACGCTGCGGAACATCGTGTTGAATAGGTGTGAGCCTAGCAGAGAGTTTGTTTCTCTCGACTCCCACTGCCTTCCCCCTGGACCCTTGCTGTAGCACCCGCTCGTGGAGATGCTGAGCGGTGCAACTTTCAACGCCGGCCACGACGTCTACTGCCTACCCGGCAGGTCAAGCTGACAGTGCGAGGACGTCCTCCCTGCCACCTTGACCTTGGATGCTGGGGAAGCTACACGGTACGCAAGTAGCGCAAGAACCTGTTCCGCTGCTTCGCTGCCAGGCCTTTGGACACTACCAAGACCAGTTCTCCACGGCGGCTAGGATCTCTGCGGCGTCTGCTAGTGGAGAGCAACGCCACCATGGACTGCATCCCGCCGCTTCAGGAGTGCGGTGAACGTCCCGTGCCGCGTTTGTCCCCAACTGCTACGCTGACACCATGCCTGGAACCTCCGATGCCCTGCCAGCTCAGGAGGATCGCTGGTTTTCCGCGGCCCCACGACAGCAGACGAGACGAGACAGGATAGGGCCCTTTCCCCGCCCCGCAGCCCTGCACCAAGGATTAGTACACCGCCACATCCGAGACGAGGAGTCGCCCCAGACTGAAGGAGAGGACGGCCCGGGACCGATCCCCCCACTCGCCCCAGGGATGTGGATATGACGACCCCGGCCCCCATAGCGACGCCAGACCTACCCCAGCTGGAAACCCGCGGCGTGGCGGCGGGGAGTCGCGCAATGCCATGCTGTGGACGCCAGCCCGTGAATGCCGCCGGCCAATGTGGGCCGTAGGAGCAGCAACCTGTCGATGACCCCCAGCGGTGACCCATTCGGGACGTTGCGACCCGAGTGTGAGCCCGTGGGGGAACAGACGCCGCCATTGAGGAGCTGCAGCCGTCGACATGTGCTCTGGCGACCAGTCCTGCCCCCGCTCAGGTCGATGCGGGTCCCAGTGGAAGCACAAGTGTACACTCTTGATAAGAATACCTGTGGGACCTTCTACTTGACGTACGAACACCTGCTAAAGCATAAAGAGAGCTGAATAGTTGGCTCGCGTAGATCGCATACCGGCCCTGCGGCTACATTATCGTGCGGTGAAGAGGGTGCATGGAGTATGCCGCCTGCATTGCATCGCAGCTTTGGGCTCTTACCCTGCCGGGTGACAGGGATGCCCCCCACCGTTCTACGATCGCAGTGGTGAGGTTTGTGAGTACCTGGGGTTTGGGTAAGTTTCACACCGTAATCAGAGAAGAGTAGAGAGTGTAAAGAAGGAAATCAATAGTTAATTTTGACCACTGTTGCCATGTCAACACTCAACGCGGCAGCTCCGCCATGAGTTTGGCATGGATTGTATACGACTTTATTTTATTATTTTTTGATGTAATGTTTGTTGTTCTTACTATGTTTATTTTTACTGTAATTACAAGTCAATAAAATAAATACGTTTTCACGTATGACCAGTGGACGCCAATGGTACTCATCTGTCACATCGCCTCCACGCCGGACCCCCCTAGCTTGATGACGGGAGACTCTCCTCACCGGCGGGCTGATGCCCGCTCGTACTTTTTGCTGCTGCCATTATGTGTTTTTCTGTACATCTTGTAACTGTTATTATATGCTGTATGTTTATAATTGTACAATAAACCTTTACAAAATAAAAAATAAAAGTCACCTGCGATGCTTTCCCGCCAGGGGTGGGGATAGCGGGCTTTCGAGCGCCGCTCCTCGTCGTATCCTCCCACACAGCCGACACCTAAGGAGGTCGCCCCGTATTCCCCGAGCGCGAGCTCGCCAGCGCCAACGAGGCCCACGATGACGTACGACGAGAGTGTACCATCATCGTCCTCGACGCTGTCCGTCAGGAGCGAGGACCAGCAGAGCACGCGCTGGCGAAGGACTGGACCACTGTGGTCAACAGTCGTGCCGCCCGCCCCAAGTTTCAAGCTGGAAAGCTTGGAGGACCACGCAGTGCCTACCTGGCCCATCACGGCCCTCGTGACGAGAACCCGACCCTGAGGATGGAGGTGAGGCCCTCAATCTCTACGGCAGATACTCCTCACGCCCCAAGGACGAGGATTCTGTGGCGCTCCTGCGGCGCCTCGCTGACTAGGACCATGAGGGTGCTCCTCCTGGTGTTAGGAGGCCCAAGGTAGTTGCTGAGCGCTACCCTGTTGACATTCCCACTCGATGCGGTGAAGGCACAACCCCACGTGGGGTCCGACAACACGTCTGCTTGGGAGGGACAAACATACCACGATACAGTTCTGATTGTCCACGAGGGCCGCCACCTGCCAAGATGACCTCGTCCTGGGGCACCTACACCCTACGCCCCTCCGGAACGGCCGTGAGTTCCTACACGTCCAAGCGTTTTTAACCACCTGCAAGTTATGTGCGCGCACTCCGTCCAGTGTGGAGTGTGCAGCCTTAACCACCCAACGGAGGGATTGCATTGGCCGCACACAATCCAACGAGGCTACCACCGCAAAGTGTCCAATTGCGGAGAACACCACGCCTGTAACCCTCATTGTCCTGAGAATGCTTCGCAGGATGCCTCGCCTGCAGCAAGCAGCCTCAAGCACCACGGTGGCGGCAACACCGCCATCATGAAACCTGGACAACCACAGGACAACAGCGGCAACACCGCTTCAATCCCCGCTCCTCCACCAGCCATGCCAGCCTTGGTCAAGGGCCGCCAGCAGCCTTCCCCCCCTAGTCCCCAGGAACCCACCCCATGCGCGCGGTTCGGACTGAAGTGGAAGTGGAAGCGCAGCTGCCACATCAGTGGAGAGGCGGCTACCATCACCGCCCCGCCGCATTCTCTCCCCCCACTGCCTCAACGGGAGACTGGGGTACCCACAGGTCCACCCACCACACATGAGTGCACTCAGGTCACCCGCTAGCCAGCTACCTGCACCTTCAGTGGGCTGAAGTGCAGCGACAGCGACGCGAGAGACCGCAGGGACGTCGACTGCCTCATGTGCGACGCACATCCACACGCCACCACTCCACCGCTACGACAACGTCCCATCAGCGATGAGACACGTGCCATTGCCTGGATTGCATCATCGTCCGCATGATGCACGTTCTGAGGAGCTCCTCCGCCGACACGAGCTCGCCCCTTCCACCGTAGGAGGAAGTTGACGCGCTTCCTCCTCGGGAGTCATGGAATCAGCCATCAATGTCGGTGCCGTCAGTCACGACGCACCACAGTAGTGATCCAGGCCAGGCATTCCCTCCTCCCAACAGAGCAACCTTCGTTCCACGCGGACCACTCTGACAAACGACACCCCCCATGGCCGGCGCGACGGCTGCCGCCCCAGGCTCAAGGTGTGCTGGGTATTGCCCAGGCATCCGCCCAATAACATCATGTGCTGCAGGCACATCTTTCGAGGAGGACCTTGACGTGGCTCTCCTACCGAGACGCGCACACCTGCGGACTTCAAGTGTCGCCATTGCGGGCTAGTCTCCACTCAACGTCACAATCCCTCCACTGGGGTTCACCCGTGGCTGCGTGACGCTGGTGAGGAGCCCATCCCCCCACCGCAGACTCACCGACCTGGTGCACTGTGGTGATGCGGTGTGGAGGCCTTGGCGGTGAGCTGGCTGCACGTGGAGGACTCGAGCTCACTGTTTACAAACCTGTACAGAGCCCGCGACACCAACTGAGGCGGGAGCTGCTCACCATGGCATCGCACACCACCGTCCGCCTCCTCGGGCGGGCGATTATAAACGCCCACCACCCCATCCTGCAGTCAGTGTCGGCAACCAACCTGACGTCGTCACCTAGCGGTGTTTGCTCGAGGAAGGTCCCTCACTCCATCTCCTCAACACCGGAGCCCGACCCATTCCGTAGGGGGCGACTGGACCTCACCTTGGTGTCGGGCTACTGAACAGCCGCGCATCGTGGCAGTTCACCCCACTCTCACCATGACCACTACGCCACCCTCACCAGACCCTCAAACTACGCGGCGCCCGCCATCCCGCGACGCCCTCCGTTCTGCGATGGGAAACATCAGAGGGCGGACCCTGGGGCAAGTTTCAAGCTTCCCTTGACGATGGGTGGGTCACTTATGATCCACCCGGCGACCTTCCCAACAGCTAGAGGGACCTCACGGTCAGCCCTTCAGAGTTCAACCGAGCAGCCATTCCTAGTGCTCTCCGGGGCCGCCGCGCAACCGCCCCGACTGGTGGTTCTTACGAACGAGGACGTATGGAGCACAACCACCGGGTTCAACTGCACAGAAAGCTGTACAACGACAGCCCAACCCCACCAACCTGCGGCTGTTGCAGGATGTGGTGTCTCGCGCTCGACAGGTTGTCTCAGCGGCCCAGGGAGGAAAATTGGTTGGAGTGGTGCGCCCTTTTTCAACCAGCCACCCTCCCTCGGCCAGCTTTGGAGGAATGTTGGACGGCTTCCGGTGCCCGCCCCGCCCCGAGACAGCCGCCCACCCACACTCCAAAATTCCCAAGGCGGAGAGGCTCATCGGCGTGTCACATACGCGAGAGGCTCCACGCCCAACTTTCCTCCTCGCTCACGCCACCTCCAGCACCAGCTTCGACAACACCCGGGGGGCAGGTCACGGGGAGGCTGTCAGTCGAGCGCGGGGGAAACCTGACGTGGCGAGACCACCTCTTTCACTCGCCCAGGAGCTGTCGTCGGCGAGGAAAAAAAGGGCGCGAACACAGCTGGGCAGGGACGGCGGCGTGACATACTCCATGCTGGCTCATGCCGGGCCTGCCGGGGACGCAGCGCTGCTCGCCACGCTCAACGCTCTTGGCTGGCAGTGTTTCACCTGCCCCCGGCTTGGAGAGGAGGCCGAAATTCACCCATCCCCAAGCCCAGGGCAGCCCATCCAAGCTCAGGCCTATCTCCCTCATCAGCTGCACGGCTAAAACAGCCTAGAGAATGGTGCTCTCGACGACTGCAGTGGACGTGGGAGCCCTCCACCGCTCACCGTGTTTTGGCTTCACCCGCGGCGTGGCACAGCGACATCCTCCTCACCCTGCTCTGACGTCAGGCCAACACTGCCCCACAGTTCACAGTCTTCCTCGACCTTGTTAAGCGTCGCGCTGGCAGTCCTCACGCTATTCTCGCCACCCTCGCGAGGAAGGTGATCCGGGGAAGACTGCTCGCCTGCTCGATGACTACCTCCAGCCACCGTCGGGTCATAGTCAAGTTCCAGGCCACAAATCCCGCTACAAGGAACTGGAGCACGGGACGCCCCAGGGCGGCATCCTCACCCGTTCCTGTTCCACCTGCTGATGGGGAGCTGGTCGCCCTGCCCTTTCCAGGCTGGCACCAGTCCTGCTCAGCTACGCCGCGACTGGTCCTCGTTGTCGACCGGGCGGGTGACAGGCTTTGCAAGACGCGCGCGCTCTCGACCCTCATCACCGCCAAGTGCGAGGAGCTGGGCCTCAAGATCTCGGCGCAGAAACTTCCTGGCCATGACTATCAAGTACCACCCAGCCCTGTCAGCCTGCGCGTTCCAAGGCATCGCTGTCCTGGACGGACTCCTACCTGTAACCTCGGGGTGTGGCTTCGACAGTCGCTGTCATTCCAGGCGCAGCTTGACTACCTGAGGGAAAGGACACAGGCCGAGGCTGAACGTGATGAGGCCATGACGCGGCTTAACGCCGGTGCCCAACCTTTCTGTCCTCCGCCTGTACTAAACGTGCGTCGGTGCGCTCCCTGGTTGATTATTGCGCCCCTGTACGTCATCGCGCATCCTCCACCAAGTCACAGGAGCGGCTCGAGGTGGCTCCAGAACAACGCCATAGGACCATGCTGGGGCCCCGAATTGTCCCGCCTGCGTATGCAAGAGCAGACAAGATTGGTGGCCCCTCGCCACCAGGTTGCAGTGCATCAATGGCCTGTCGCGTGGCCAGAGTCCTTCCGCCGAGACGTGAGGGCGTGGCGCAGCTCGGAACTCCCAGCTGGCCATGGAAAAACAAAAAACGCAGGTCATCGAGTGCCTGCGCGCACACGTGCGCTCATCAAAACCTCGCTAGCCACCCACCGCCTCATTCACGCAGGGATCACCGGCCGTGGCGGGAGGACCGATGTTCCCCGCCCTCACCTACAATGCTCCGCCCCCGTGGAGGGCCCCCGCCGCATAGATCCCGCACGCGTTGGTGCTGCTGTAAAGCCATGTGCACCACCCGGAGCTGCGGCAGCACGCGCTGATGGCCATTCGCCCAGGTCGCCGAGCGGGACAGCCGTGTATACTTCACTGACGGCTCGTTCGACCCGGATAGTGGCAGAACAGGTGCCGCGTTTCGTCACCCTGGTGGGACAGTAGCCGTCTTGGCGGAGTCTAACAACTGGCTTCCACTCAGAACCTGAGCTGGTGGCCATCCAGCACGCCCTCGACAATGCCCTGCACCGCCGGGAGGCAACTTGGTAATACACACCGCCTCCTGGCGGGCTGCAGGCCCTCCAACAGCCGCATCCCAAGACACTGTGCGGCTCATCACCACCACAATCCTAGGCAGCCTACAGAGCCTTGATCGCGCAGGGAAGGCGTGTCAGGCTCAACTGGATCCACACCACGTAGGGGTCCTAGGTAATAGGCGGTGCGGACGCGCCGCCAAGCGGAGCGCGCAAGCGGCCTCCAGCGTCGACCATTGCACGTGCCTCCCAGCCTACAAGCGCCCAACGCGCAGGCGATACTGGCCGCATCACACTCGCGCCACTCACACTACACACCTAGAGCTGGAGGCCAGAAGATGCAGGCGGCTGGTACGCTCTAGCCACCGGACTATCCCCACCCACTGGCGCCCCCGACAACAACCCAGGGCATGGCGCACTACTGCTGCGTGTGCGTCTGGGCCCTACTGCACCAGAGAGGACGCAGGAGGACTTCGAGGGGCAATTGTGCGAACCACTGCGAGATGACACCCGTCGCCGCACTGGTGCACTACAACCTCCGTCCCTTCCCCGCCACCCGCCCCCCCCCTGAGGCCCGGCCCGGCCCCCGCCCGCCTCCCATCCTGCAGGTGGGGTCTGCTGAGTGTCGTGAAGGCAGGGCCGCCCTCATGGTCCGCCCACACCCCGTAGACGTGATGTTTGGGGGTGCTGCGAGCAACGCCCCCTCCCCCGCTGAACATCCGTACCCACACCCCCCGCCGCGCCCGGCAGGGTGACGCAGTGGACGGCAGGTGACTCACCGTCCACCACGCCTCCACGCGAACCCCCCGTACCTGACGTGATACCCTCCTCAACTGGCGGGCTGTGCCCGCTTTGTACTTCTTTGCTCCTGCATATGCTTTCTGTACATGCTTGTATGGTGTGTGGTGTCCTGTTGCTTAGTTGTACAATAAACCATTACAAATAAAAATCCATTAAAAGTCGTGTTGATGCCCCGCTTATGTACTTCTTTGCTCCTGCTAGCATTTCTGTACATGCTTGTTTGTGTTGTGTATGGCCTGTAATGCTTAATTGTACAATAAACCTTTACAATCAAATTAAAAGTAACCTTCCAATGGAATCTGATTTTCCTCTTTCCAGTTGACCAAACCTAGCCTTTTAAACAACGTCACCAACAATTGGTGCCCCGGAGTGTAGCTAGGTCTAAGGTGGCTTCTACATGTGCGAGATAACGAGCACAATTTTCCTATGAAAGGACCTGGTCTTTATACTCTTCGTCCCAAAATAACACTCCTAAGTCGAAAAAGGCGTACCTCCTTCATGGGGTTCGCTTCGCTGAGTCTTAGGTCTGGAGAACTCACTCTATTATGTGTAGCTGCCACCTAAAAGGTTATCCCCTCCCACCCTGGCACCTTCTGTGCCCCCCTCTGATGCCTTCTTGCGTCATCGGCACGGCCTTATGCGCGTTCAGCGCGGCCCCTGCCCCCTCAGACGCCTTACTGCGTCTTCACCGGCCTGATGCGCACTCTGCGCGGCTTCTACGCCCTCTGACGCCTTACTGCGGCCTCATGCGCATTCTGCGCGGCCTCTGCAACCTCTGATGCCTTCCTGCGTCCTCAGCACGGCCTCATGCGCATTCTGCGCGGCCCCTGCTCCCTCAGCGCGGTTTCCCGCGTCCTCAGTCAAAACCCTACCCCTCAGCCCCGCGGTGTTAGAGTAACTTACTCCACGGTCGCCACTCACCGCCCTGTGGATTACTCATCGCCCTGTGGATTACTCACCGCCCTGTGGATTACTCATCGCCCTGTGGATTACTCATCGCCCTGTGGATTACTCATCGCCCTGTGGATTACTCACCGCCCTGTGGATTACTCACCTCCTGTGGATTACTCATGCCCCCTGTGGATTCACTCATCCCCAGGCTGCAACACTCACGGCGGCAACCCGACCATGCCTGGCGGCAACACTGCCACGCCGCAGCACTGCCACGCGGCAACACTGCCACGCCGCAACACTGCCCGGCGCGCACACTTGCCACGCGGCAACACTGGCACGCGGCAACACTGCCATGCCGCGCACACTGCCACGGCGGCAACACTGCCACGCCCGCAACACTGCCATGGCGGCAAACTGCCCGCCGCAACACTGCCACGCCCGCAACACTGCCACGCCCGCAACACTGCCACGCCCGCAACACTGCCATGGCGGCAACACTGCCACGCGCCCCGCAACACTGCCACGCCTGCAACACTGCCATGGCCGTGCAACACTGCCACGCCCGCAACACTGCCAGCCCCAGCAACACTGCCACCTGCACAACACTGCCACGCCCTCCAACACTGCGTACGCCCGTAGGAACCTTCCACAGCTGCACTCTGCCACGGCTGCAACACTGCCACGCTGCAACACGCTACTCCCGCAGCCTGCTATTCACGTCAAACACCACGTCACGCATCACATCGAGACCACGAAAGGACCACAGTACACGCCAAGGCCCGTCGCTTAGCTCCAGAACGCTAACCGGGGGGGGGGGGGGGGGTCAAGCCAAGCCGAGTTCGAGTCTCACTTGATGCCCAAGTATTGTGCGCCCAGCAGCAGCAACTGGTCATCAGCCCTCCCACGTCGTCCCCATCAAATCGGCACAGAACAACAGGCAGCACCGCTCCACCACCAACATCTCGTTCCTCCGCCCTCGTCACTGTACTAGGAGGGGAGTATTGTAGCGGTCTCCCTACAAACCACTACGAAGGGCTTTTTCACTGCTCACAGAGAAACGTGTGCCCAAACTATTATAACTTTTATTTTAATTATGTTTCATTGTTCATATATAATTTCATACCTCTTTATTTTATGTTTCTTTTGTAACAAGATTCACCACATGTACTCGCCTATCTCAGCCACAACACCCCTTACTCACGCGCACTGCATTAGCGCGTTGACCATAAAACCAATATAAATTTATTGTTTAAACCTTTTTTTAAATATATGTTCAGATATTTTTTAATAAAATCAACCACGCCTCCACGCGCCCCGCTCCGTAGCCTGACGGGAATAACCTCCTCACTGCCGGGCTGATCCGCACTTTGTACCTTTTTTGCTACTCGGATATTGTTATTTCTGTACCTGCTATGTATTGTATTTTTTATATTCCCCTGTAGTTGAATTGTACAATAAACCTTTTACAAGCAAGCAATTAAAATCAACCTTCCACTGGAATCTGATTTTCCTCTCTTCCAGTGGACCAATTAGCTATTAACACCCAAGCACAACAGGTTAGTTAATTAATAAGCTTTTGGGTAGGTGGTGAATTAGTTCATGGTGGAGATGAGATCAATTAGATGAGTTAATGGTGAAAACCCCTGCTTGGGGTGGGCTGGGTGTACTAGATATGGTTCCTGTGGTTTTTTTTAATGGACTAGGTATGGTTTCTAATCCTAGCGGGGATATTAGTTATGAGGTAGTACGTTGCTTTACTCGTAATCACTTGGGATATTGTCTCTTCACAGAACCCTGCTACAGGCAGCCCCAAGCTTGCTGGGGGAGAGGATATTCTTTAAAAAAAATGAAGAAAAAAAAGGTACATTTCCAGATGAACACTACTTCCTTTGGTGGACGCAACTTTTTTTTTCTGGTGAGTTTTGATATGTTTTGAATTAATCTGCTAACCAGCTATGTCGCAGATGACTTTTTTGTGATTTGGAACAAAAATGACAAAAAAACTAATTGAACCTAACCGAACCTATACCTAACCTAACTATATATAAAAAAAATTATTTGCGACAGAAACGGTTAGCAGATTAATTTTAAACATATCAAAACTCACCAAGAAAAAAAAAGTTTCGTTATCCACGATAATATCACATACTGGCTATAATGTGTGTGTGGAGGATGAAAAGGGAGAAGGAAGAGGAGGGAGCAGAAATAATAGAAGAAAAAAAAGGAGACAGAGAGAGAGAGAGAGAGAGAGAGAGAGAGAGAGAGAGAGAGAGAGAGAGAGAGAGAGAGAGAGAGAGAGAGAGAGAGAGAGAGAGAGAGAGAGAGAGAGAGAGAGAGAGAGAGAGAGAGAGAGAGAGAGAGAGAGAGAGAGACTCCCTCGGCGTGGTATACGTATTTCCCGCCAAATACAGACTTGTGTCGCGCGCGCTGATTGGTTGAAGCGGAGGTGGTGGCACTAGCGAGGGTTGGCCTTACACGAGGCTAAGATGACGTTCGAAAATGCTTCCTTACCAGTCTTCTTAGCCCGGTATAACTAAGTCGGTCTTAGGACGCTAAAGGCCTCTTCCATTTGCGACATTTCATGAACCAGTTCACGGAACCCAAGAATTCAGGCGTTCCATTTGCGCACGAAAACCTAGGTCCGAGGCGACCCGCGTAGTGACTCAGCATAACCCGTGAACTTTCTCTACCCACATCCATTGGTGGGTAGAATTTTCAGTTCATCCAGTTCATAACAGAGAATGGCATGGCAGAAAGTTAAATAAACAGGGGAAGAGTTAACAAGTTTTGTTAACGAAGGAGACGAAGTGGAAGAGGACCTATGAAGCGATAACAACAACGGTCACAAGAAGAAGAAGAAGAAGAAGAAGGCCGCCACTTTATATGTCAGTCACAAGAAGAAGAAGAAGGCCGCCGCTTATCAAAGCCAACCATTCACAGTCACAGACTGTAAACTATCGCCATGCTTAATTTGGTACCATTTTACCTCATACCTCACACAATACCTCATCAATCTCCCAAAAGATGCCAAGGGGTGGTACTGGTACAAAATTCTTCCTCTTCTCACTAGAATCTCCTCTTGCGAAATAGCCCCGACAGGCAGGAATAAGCCCCCTTCCCTCTTGCCTTGCCATTTTGGTTTGTTTGTAAACAAAAAACGGGTTTTTGCGTTCCATTTGTGACATGCAAACCCAACCCTGACCCCAGAACCAAAACCCTAAACTGAAAGAAATGGTTCATGCAATTTGGGGCACAATGGAAAAGGCCTTAAAGAGGGTGATTTAGGCCCCTTCAAAAAATCCCACCTCTGCTGATCGCTGTGGCAGAGCAAATTATGAGAAAATTTTCGTATTCTGGCCTGCGAAGGGCTTCTAAAAGATCTTTTCTGTGTTTGACATAATCCCAAATAAACTTCTTTTTTTTTTTCTACATTTGTGCCTATACCCCTTTTAGGCAGGGGTCCCCAGGGCTGGGAGGGTGGTCGGGTTTTTCCTTTGGGGGCTCTGTGGTTGGCCCCTCGCCCGTGGGGGCGCAGGCAGGATTCTTATGGTGCGCCGGATTAAGGCTCATGCCCCCCCCTGTGTCCTCCGATCACTCGCAGTCGAAGGTAAATTGATGAGCAGGCATGTGGGTGTTCTTAGGCCACTCAAACGGTGCAAAAAGTTTTGGGTTTCTTCGGGATCGAACTGGGCCACCGGGAAAAACGCCGGGCGGGACGTAACCACTCGCACCCCCCTCCCCAAATTACATTCTATTGCAATTGAAAATTCCTCATGAATATTTTAAGTTTTTGATTATTTATAGCAAACTAAAACAGTTTCCTCTCTAGCCAAAATATCAACAGACATTGGGACGCTATGTATCCTGAGGGTCTGGGGTAAGTCTCGTGTCGCTGCGGTTTAATTATTCTGAGCCCCACTTCCATACTGAATGAATGAGAAAATGGAAAACTAAACATTTACGGGGTGATGTCAGACAAAAAGTAGTATGCATGCGCGCGCTCTGATTCGCAAGCCTTTAAGGCTCCACCCCCACCCAAAAAAGCAAAAACTTTACTTTTTTTGAGAGGGGAAACTGACCATGTCCTACACTGTGCCCCAAAAGTAAAAAAAAAAAAAGTGGGGGGAGCTACCGAGATAAAAGTAAAATCGCCAGCAGGCGGCAAATTTTTTTTTCTGTTTACAGACTGTGGTGGGGGTTAATACTTACTTTCTCATCCTATTTCAGGGAAATTGAAGAGGCATCTGGGGAAATTTGTGTCATTTTTTGTCTTTTATCGTGTCATAGTATGGTTATAAAAGCAAATGCAAAATATCTAAAAATGGGACAAAAATAAGCGCCATCTGTTTTATTTCTGAGGGCCTCCAGCAGCCGCGTCGCCCGAAAAAAAAAAAGAGTAGTGAAATTTGAAACCGTATATACTCGGAAAACAAGCATAAACAACGTGAAACAGTGTAGATTATACAGTCTTATAAAACTACTGTGTATAATCTTCATGCCATAAAAAACAGCAGTAATGCTAATTTTGTATATTGGCGCTGACGCATGATTCAGGGGGCGACTTTACTTTATCTACGGTACAAAGAGTAAATTTTCCACAAAATTGGGGCCCAAATCCAAAAACGTTTTTTAATTTATAGATGGACTGATTTCAACTGAAATGTTTTTGGGCGCTATGAAAAAATTTTTTTTGAAAATTTATTTGCACACAGCCATTTCCATGTGCGTCGAGGATGTTTAAGGCTTCATGAAACTTTGTACTACCTATATTCTACGTTTTCCTTATATACCATTTAAAATATTCTTTGCCTAAAGCTCGATGAATGCTGCTTGTGATTCATTCTCCATACATCTAGCCCATCGCCCCTCTTATATTTTTGATAGTATTCGCGTATTAACGCAGTAATATGCCTCCTTCTTCCGACATGAGTGTTTGTGGATAGCTGCCACGATATCTGTGTCTGTGGGAGGCCGCAGTATCTTCCTATTCCTCATGAATCTTGACTTAGATGCACGTGATAGAGCGAGGCTCAGCGAGTTTCATACTGTAGCAGAGTGAAGATGAGACTGAATTTTTTTTCGTATTCATGCCCTGCGACAGGGCTTCTAAAAGACTCCCTTTTGTGTGATATGACATATATACCAAATATATTACATTTCTATTGCAATTGTAATTATCACTCATGAATATATTTAAGTATTGGATTATATTATAGTGTTACATATAACGTAATGCATGATGTGGTGGTGGAGGTAGCGATGGTGGGGAAGGCATGTGGTGGGGAAGGCATGTGGTGGTGGGTGGAGGCGTGTCTTGTGTGTCTGTGTGTATGAGTGGGTGCCTAGTTAGTGGAGCGATCGAGGCCAAAAAAGGCCTTATTTAAGGAGTTACCCCTCCACACTTTAGAACAAGGCAAATGAGGTATTGTTGGATTCGTTAGGATGTCTACTTTATGAATAATTATGTTTTACAGTCAGATTCTAATTAAAACATGGCTATTTAACCCATTTAACCCATTCAATCCATAAAAATTTGAGAATTTTTGAATACCTTAAAAATTGTTATTTTGGCACTTACAAAGATTACTTACACTATTAGGATGTCTACTTTATGAAAAATGATGTTTTACAGTCAGATTTTAATTAAAACATGGCCATTTAACCCATTTAACCCATAAAAAATTGAGAATGTTGGAATATCTTAAAAATTGTTATTTTGGCACTTACAAAAATTACTTACAGTATTTACACCATCATGTCCGTATCATCTCCGACTTCATCTCCATTTGCCACCTCACTTATCTCCGGCCGATTCGCACATTCTCCACCACAGGAACAAATGTCAATGCACTCAAGTCCAGCAATGACACATTGGCATTTTTGTCCGCGACAACCTTTGTCAGTGCAGTACAAATGAGTTAGGTCTCTAACCTCTGCTGGTGCCGATTCATTCTTGTACATTGTTGGACGCAGTTCATCCTTTGCATTCACATGCCAACCATGGCCAACTGGGTTCATGTTCTCAGGTTTTGCGATGTGACTCTGACACCACACTGCTACTTGGTATTGGGCCCGCAATACATGTTGTTCGAAGGCATCATCTTTTTGGTGGCAGTAAGGATGCGGGCTTATCAGTTGTGGGTGGCGAGTACGAAACGAAGCTCATTCAGTGAACTGAGATTTTTAGTTTTTTTACCATGCATGAGAAGGACAAATCGCCTTGCGGTATTTAGGAAAGTAGGCACATCCTGGAATGCTTCCAGGCCCTGTAAGGCATCTGAATTTTTGGTGAGAGCTGAATATGCCGTTCGCTTTCCAAGTCTGTATAGAGCACTTGTCGTGTCACATCCTGACAGAGCATGCACGGCTGGTAATGACTTGCATGCTGCTTTGCCGAGTTTGGTACTGATATAGTGAACAGGTATGAATCGTTCCTTTGAGACGAATTTCCCTGAGTGCCCAGCATGCATATATTCACTCGATCAGCCAAGGGATCTGGCTCAGTCCAGAGAATCTGTTCAGCCTTGCTATATATTGCCAGGTCAGCAGTGACCAGAACATGTTCTTGTCCCACTGCATTTGCAATTTCAACCAATTTCAGCAAAGTCGTGTAGATCGGAGAGAAGTCAGAGGGTGGCGCATTAATGAATGGGAGATACCATATTCGAGTCCGTGGAATTTCTCTCTCGCTAACTAGAGAATTGAATCCACCCCAAGCCGGAATACGTGAGGTTTCAGGGGGACTTGCACGGGCCATTTCCCAAATCAAGTCTTTTAGTACCACATCACTAGCAGACTTATCCAGTTCTTTGACTTCCCATTTCACACATGGTTCTGGTTTAGTATGGGGTTTGTTGTAGCGCTTGATTTCCTCCTCATCACAGCTCTGTGCATCTAGGGTTTTTAGGTTTGATCTTGGAATGCAAGGTGTTTCTTCTGGCCTAGGAGACCTTTGATACAACACCATTGAATGTGTAGTGTTCTTTCCGTCTATTGTCTGTTCATTTTGATCGAAATTGTCAATTGCGGCATCAACACTGATTCAACAGTGGTCTTAATAACATTTTCAGGATCATAGACAGAAATGACACGTGGTATATGAACGTCAGACTTGGTTGACAGCTGGTCCAAAGCAATGGCAGTGAGGAATCTACGCACTTCATCATAAGGTATGTTGTGTCCAAGAGAGGACAGGTCATCTATCTGTTTTCGACTACCATGGTCGTGGTGCAGCTTGATACCTAAACCAAATGTTATTGGGGTATGGATTTTACAAACTAGAGAAATCATGTTGTGACATATTGCAAGAACTCTCATTTCAATGTTTCCCATGTGAGTCTCAGATTCATAACTTGTAGCGCTGTCAAAGTCGTTTTTTAAAGTACACCATGCAACGAAATCATACAAAGGATTCGGAACAAAGTCCTTGCACTTTTTTGTCTCCATATTCCCAATATAATCATAACGATCAGATTGAAATGTAATGTCACCGATACATTTCCTGATGATACCAGCTGCCTTATGCAAGACAACAGCGTCCTCTTCTGAATTGACATCATCAGAGGATTCGAGTTCACATTCACCAATTTCATTTACATGCACTTGTAGCCTCACAACGTGTTTCAAGGCCTCGGCAACTGTGATATCCCCTGAGCATACAAGATCAGACTTCCCAGGCTGGACGATGAATGAAATCCTGTCTCCGAAATGCTTCTGTAATTTCTCCTTCAATCTCCATGTAGTACAAGACTCGTTGGTTTTAGAGATGACCTCTGCTGATATAGCGACCAATCGTTCATTCAGGACAGATAAGGTTGTGATAGAGATGGTTTTGGACAGGACAGTCTCTTCAATCTCCTTACACAAACTTTTGAAGGCACACGTATTGTCAAATTTATCAACCTTAGCCCTAGCACTAGCAGCTTTAATATTGGTAAGCGAGATGTAATGCGAATAGCAAGAGCGATGATATTTTGCATCTATTGCAAACAAGTCAGTGTTTGACAGCATTCGCATTTGAATCTCATAGTCGTTTCTCTGAATCAATCAATCAAGAGTGCATCAAGCACTCTTTGCCGTGTGGTGGACCCCGTCCCAGTTGAGACGTTCAACAGTTTCTCCTTCCAGCTATGTGATTTCCCACATATGAAACAGCCTGATCGAATGTCAAATTGCGACGTGTCATATCGCCGGAGACGAGACAGTTCAACCGTAGGCCCACTACCTGTTGCGCCATCGTCAGCGTCAGCACATGTACCAGTGTTTCTTTGGGCTATCTGGTTATTCCTCTTGTTCGTATAATTTGCTCTGCACTTTTGGTGGAATTTGATAACAGTATCTCCTTCTAGGATGTCGTTTTTCACTGGAAACAGCCGATCATAGACACCATCTTTACGAAGTTCGGCAGCTTTCAGAATGGATTTCAATCCTTCGACTCCAGGATTCTGGACAACTGGGTTATCAGCTTTGGTTTTGGATAATGAAGTCTCGCAAAATACGCAGCATTCGCAAAGACTCGTTCTTCTCCTCTTCTGAGTGGGTTCTTCTGGTGGTTCCATACTTTCTTCTACCTGCAAGGAAAAAAAAATACACAATTAGAAAGTGATAAGTAACAATGAGTGTAACGTTTTGCGCAAGGGTTTTCTTCGTATTACTGAAGACAAAGTACGAGTCAAAAAATGGCCAAAAAATGGTAAAACCCCTAATTTTGGGGTATTTGGGGGTCCAAAACACCATTAAAGTGGGTTTTAACCCCATATATTGTGAGAGTGTACTTGGCAGAAAGGAATTAGTGTGATGTTACCAAGTTTTCAATCTTTGTAAGTGCCAAAATAACAATTTTTAAGATATTCAAAAATTCTCTATTTTGTATGGGTAAAATGGGTTAAATGGGTTAAATGGCAATGTTTGAATTAGAATCTGACTGTAAAACATCGTTTTTCACAAAGTAGACATCCTAACGAATCCAACGATACCTAATTTGCCTTGTTCTAAAGTGTGGAGGGGTCAAGCTAAATTTTTGGCTCTTGGCCGCTCCACTAAGTGGGGCAATCTTGAACTGAGAGGCGAGGCAGCGCGGGGTGGGTGGCATGCGCGGGTGGGAGGCGGGGGTGGGGTGCCAGAGGTGGCGGGCTGGCTGGCTGGCAGTGGCACAAGAGGAGAGAGAGAGTTGAGTCCTGGTCGAGTGCGGTTGTACGTGGCGCACCAGAGAGGGGACTGTGGGTGGTTGTGGTGTGGTGGCGTAATGGTGTGGTTGTGGCGTGGTGGAAGGGGACTGTGTGTGGTTGTAGTGGAATGAACAGTGACTGTAGTGTACGCAGTGTAGCTTTCCGACCGTTTACAAGCGACGGGAAGCTAGCTGTGTACTATGCACTGTGTACTGTGTGTACTGTGTGTACTTTGTAGTGTGTGTGGCTTGTTCATTAAACCAAGAAATACCTCAGTGTCTTCCTTCGCCTTTGTGTGTTGACCTCGTGATATATCTTAGCTCGCCTCACCCTGACACGCCGATCGCCTGAATAAGGCGCTGTAGGAGTAAGTCTCCTGCAGTGGTTATTGTAACGTAACACCTCTTTTTGTACAGCCTTCAGCCTGAGACACCTGTGGTGGTGTGGTAAGGTCCAGGAGAGGTGTGGTAATTTATGTCACATTCATATATTTAATTGGAGGTCTTACCTAATCAAAACCCATCGTCTATCTCATCCCGACACAATACCCCAACTAATCAACTAACTAGGATACTTATCGGTGGATAGTGGGTTGAAATCGCTGTAGGCTTTTGATTAATACTGCCTGTCCTGTGATCCGAAGTGGTCGCCGTGATCGAGGCCGCCCGTGAAGGACAGAGGCGGAGGGCTGGAGGCGGTGTGCATTGATATGGGCGTCAGGCGGTTTTCATAACCCAGTTATCCACGACGCGGCGAATATATTATCTGTGTTGATTTTAACACCTCCTTTGATTTAAAACTACCTGCAAAGAGTCTATATACAATTCCCTCATATATACAAATCCACGTATATATTTAGTAAGAGATGTTGTTCTCTCACGAACACTCCTAGGGTGTTAGGAGTGTACTTATATACAAGCACGTATATTTAATAATAGATGTTACTCCCGCAAGGGTCTGGAGTGTACTAAACTCTAAACAGCGGCTGCGACCGGCCGCACAAATCCTACCTACACGTGTCAATCGTCGGTGGCGGCGAGGCACCCCTACCAATACCTGCCACGTATACACGCAGGATAGGAGCAATATTATAACGACGACCAATTGCCAGTCGCTCCAAATTAAGGTGCAAATATAAGGTGCAAATGCTTAATAACCACTGGGAATGCTCATTTATATTAGCCCAGTACTTATCATTTACTTAAATTACCTTATATTAATACCTATTACCAGTATAATTATATATATCATCCCTACGCTCCCCTTGTGACGACAACAATCCTGCACAATGGGCATTTGTGGGGGTGGGGAACAAACCACGCACTTCTACTACCATTATCAATAGGTGTTTGGTGGCTAATTTCCACAAGAGGAATACAGCGTAACATTGGTGTCCATGAGTGGAATTTGTGTTTTAGGGTGAGAGCCGGTTGAGTGTAGCCGAGGTCTAACTGGCGTCGGGCGGCGGGTGGCTGTTGCTGACGTCGGCTGGATTATGGAAACACAGCGGCAAGCATCCAATCTTGAGCGATGCCGAGGGCACGCCTATGGAACATTTCCGGGAGTTGATGAGCGGATGAGGAAATCAATGAGACAGTGACGGAAAACAATAAAACATGCGTAGACTGATAAGTAGGTGCCAGGCATTAAGGCGGAGGAGCGGGAGGAAGTAATGCGTTGTACTCGCGCCGCACTTCAGTAGGGATCGCGCACGAGAGGAATCGTGGAGCGTTGGAAATTAAGGCGGCGCCGCAGGAGGGAGCATTTGAATCAGCGCTGCCTGAGTACTTCGCCGCGCTGGAGGACTCTTGCCTACTGGGTGGGGCCCACTGGGGCGTGCATCGACCTGGGGAATGAGGACGGTAAGGTATGCAGTGAGAGGTGCCCTTAACTCCCAGGTGATCTCCCTGCGGCGGCGACGGCGTTCGCGCGAATCGGCCGTTCTGTCAGGAAGAAACTGATGCGGAGCTCGCCGCTCCTCCCCTGGCCTGCCCCGCCTTCGTCACCCCCAGGGCCCGCGATGCAGTTGGTGTGGCCATTCGGGCGGCGTGGATGTTGCCTGTATGATGGAAAGGCGGCGCGGAGGGTCTGGCGGCCCCTTTTGCGGCGCTGGCACGCGGCGTAAAGCAGAAGGGCCCTTGCTGTGGGCCTGGGCCCTACTTATAAAGATTTAGGATTCGTCTAGACTCGCTCGATTCTTAAATATGGCGGCCGCGTCCTAAATCATTTCGAGCGCATCCTAATGCTAAGACTCGTCTAATTTCGAGGTTGGCTAGACAGTGTGTGAGTGTCCTAGCGAGCAGGGCCGGCGGCTAAGACTCGTCCTAATGACGTAAACATGGAGTGCTCCCCCAACCCCTGAGAACTTTTCGTGACAGGCTAGATTGTATGGACGAACTTGTTGATACATAACTAATCAAGCGATACCGCTTGGACCGAGAACGGTATTATTTGTGACAGACTAGTGGGAGATGGAATATAAAGCAACACTGAAAAAAATACGGCGATCGGTGCAATGACAAGTCACGAGGGTGTTAGTATTCCCTCTTTGAGGTAGTCATGTTCCTCCTGCCTTGATATCATGTATCGTGATACAGATTGAAGTGCAATCCCCCCCAACTGTTTGATGCAGAATGGTATCCATTGAGAATACAAGCGATTTAGAGTAGGGCTTCACTATAACTAAAATTTTTAAAAAATTGAATAAGTCGTGATTTATTAATCCATGGAACAATATCCATATAACTATTTTCTCTCTTCCCACTGCCGTAGTCTTGATAATTTTCTTATTTGTTCTTGATATCATCTGGGTAATTACCAAACCCCACCTCTAACCTAACTTAACAGTTTTTGGTTGAAAGAACTAGATTCTAGGTAGTATATGTAGCAGCCATTATGATTCATTGCGCCATGGAAATTGGGTTTAAAAGACTCATATGAAGAAATCTACACTATGAAACAGGTAGAATTGTCAGGCTCGAGGATGACCTAACCAAACGGTAAATATTCCGGCAGGAGTTGGCGGTGCCACTGCCACCCGGACAATCCCGCGCACCATCAATTTGTTTTTAACCTAAATAACTCAACATAACCTAATCCAAATCTACCCTAAGCTTAAACATAAGCCTAAACCAAACCTTAACATAACCTAAATCTAACCTAACCTAACTAAACGTAACCTAACTCAGCCATTTGTAATAATGGACGATGACTTTCGCGGTCGTTTTCAGAGACAAAACCGATTATTTTTTCCTGTCTTCAATAGGTGCATTTTCTAATGGAGATGTTTTATTTTGGCGCAAACCCAAAGTTAAAAAAAAAAAAATCTCCGATTTTATGGACCGGTTTCCATTAAAACACTGTATCTCCATCAGAAAAGCACTTAAAACTGGCCGGGAGAAATTTAGTCAGGGTCTTATAGGTTTTAATGAAACCTAACCTAACCTTTTAGGTTTTAATGAAACCAAAACTAACCTGAAAATCTTAAAAAACAAGTCTCCACGCTAAAGCTTACACAATGTTTGGCTCTACGTAATTATACTTCCTGTCTTTAAGACCTGTTTATATTTTAATGAGTGCCGATCCTTACTTTGTCCCTTACAATGGCTCGATATTTAAATTTCTGATCCATAATGTTAATATTTATTTAGTTTTTGGTGCGGGTCCGGAAGATGCCGTAGAAGATGCTCGTAGCCGAACGCCGTGTGACGAACGCGCATCTTTTGCCACCAACTACGGGCATCTTTTGGTACAAAATACCAAAAGATGCCGGAAAAAAGTGTCTGTGTGACACGGCCCATTAGTTAGGTTAGGGCCAGTCATGTTAGGTTATAGGTTAGGTTAGTTAGTGCAACAGCACAAGGGGCGAGGGGGGAGGGGGGACAAGGGGCTCGAGGAGGGGTGCTAGTTTTGGTCTGTAGAGTTTGTCATCCTTAAATAAAGGCTCAATCTCCTATCTCCTTCTTAGGCCAACAAGCTTGGACATGGTGGAAACCTGGTTTTTGGGGGGGGGGGGGGGGAGTGCACACATAAGGGAAATATGCCCCCGCCCCAAAAAAATCCTTAAACTAAGGGAAATTTTCCTATTCATGACTTTATCGGGGAAATATTCCCTTATAGGTTTGCTCCCGCCACACAGGAGCACACTCATAAGGGAAATATGGCTCCCCACAAAAAAGCATTAAACTAGGGAATTTTCCCTAGTACAAGACTTATTCGGGGTACTATTTCCCCATAAAGTTCATGACTAGGAATATCCCTAGTTTAGGGATTTTTTGTGGGGGGCTTATTTCCCTTATGTGTGTGCTCCCACCCAAAACCCCGTTTTCCACCATGTCCCAGCTTGTTGGCTATAATGAAGAAGAAGATAAGGGTGGAGCCTTTGTTCTTAATATTTAACCCCTAAACTTAACCCCAAAGTATATCTAAACTAACATATAGGTTTCATTAAAAACCTATAGACCTGACAAATCTTTCCCGTCCAAGTTTTAGTGGCTTTTTTCTGATGGGATAGTGTTTTTAATGGAAATGGTACATAATATTCGGTGATAATTTTTTTTTTTTCGTAAACTGTGGGTTTGCGCAAATAAACCATCTCCGGTAATAAATGTCGGAGTTTCGCGGTCGTTTTACAGAGACACGAGCTTATTTTTTTTTCTTGCCTACAATAGGTTGCTTGCTCTAATGGAAAGTTTTATTTTGCGCAAAAAAAACAAAAAACAAAATAAATGAAAAAATTAACTTAACCTAATCTTATAGTTTTAATGAACCTAACCTAACTGTAGGTTTTATGAACCTAACCTAACTGTAAGGGGTTTTCATGAAACCTAACGCTACCATCTAGTTTTAATGAAACCTCCCTAACCTTAACCACAAAGTATATATTTTTTTTTTTTTGGGGGGGGGTTTGCGCAAATAAACTTCTAGAACAAGCACCTATTGTAGGCCAAGAAAATCGTGTAATGCCCATTATTCGGGATGAGATAGTATGAAATTATTTATCATATAATTACCGAGTTATGTCTGTAAATTAGTTCTTTTTTTTTTTGTTTCAACGGGTGACTCATCGCCCTCTCTTCCTTTTCCCGTCATATTTTCTCATCATGTGTCCTTCCTACGCGCCATTTTTTGTTTTATCATTCTTTCGTTCTTTTTCCCCCGCCATTTCTTTCCTCTTTCTTCCCTCCCCCCCCCCGGACATGCCGTATGCGAGTCAAATTCGTGGGATAATTATTCCGCGATCAGTGATAACTAAATGAGTTCAAATCTTTTCATCTTTCCCAGCTATCTGTCGACGAGCAACACTCCTATATTCTTAATGTCTTTCAATAATCCTATCGTTCGGTCATGGTCATACTGGACGTTTAGTATAAGATATGCGCCAATTGAAAGTCTACAAATTCTATGCTACATCGTTTCATACCCTCTCCTCTTGAACACACGCGTTCGTGACTGTCGACATTCATATAAAAACACCCTTCTTGGGTATTAGATTAACATATTAATTCTTCTATATCAAAGTCACATGTCTGTATTATAAGGCAAGCCTTGTCTTAGGTACACGGTTTCTTATTTTACTAGTTAGTTTTTTTGATTATAAGCTCTTCATTTGAGGTGTCACGACTAGACCATTCAATCGATTCCCCCTTTTCTGCCTAGGGCGGGGTAACGCCGTGGGACGCCAGTCCACGCTCATCCTTCTGTATGTAAGTCGCAACAACATTCGCTCCTGTTCCCCCCCCCTTTCCTTGTTATCTATATTTTCAAATATGGGTAACAATTGTTTTTTACGCTAACGTAAAGGAGTCTACCATCCTTATAAGTATTATTAAACGAGTCCAACGCTCATCCTTCCTGTATGGCTTCGACGGGAGTCTACACGTCATCCTTCCTGTAGGGAGGGATCGTCTCTGTCTTCAAGTCATATGGTCCTTTGAAAACACAAACAACTCATTACTCACTGACTACTCCCACATTTTCTCCCCTATATAATATATCTTCCTGTATAATTATAAATATTCAGCGGTATGTTACTTAGTGTAGGATAATTCATCAAATAGATTCAGTGAGGAAGTTATGCTCATATAGCTTTCTTTTCGGGGGTCAGATAGTAGAGCTTGAAAGTATCAGGGTGTAATTTTTTTTCTTACATTCCGATTAGAGTTTTCCGGTGTTGGATTAACCCTTATATGTTGTATTTGACTCAAGCAAGAGACATACTATTCAGTATGAATATAGATATGTTTTCAATATATTTCTTGTGTTTATTATAAAACCCCCAGGTGATTATTCCTGTGTTAGGACAGTAATTCCCCACACTTCCAAAGAGTCGCCTTACTCGGTATAATTCCACGGATCAATCACGAACTACCAACATAAAAATCCTAATCTTACTACATTATTCAAAAACGCGCCCAGGGAGTAACCAAGAGGTCTCGCCTGACTTGGTGGCAGCATCCCCTTAACTCACGCCCTCTGTTTATTCCCTTAACACTAAACCCTTACCCCTTCCCCTTAAATACATCCCTCATTTCAGTACTCTCCGCAGTGAGACGTGGTCAAACTATAATCCATATGACGTCATAAGACTAAGGTAAATCCTCCATTCATGTTGTAATCTAATGAAAAATCTAATCGTAATATCACTTCAAAAACTTGACCATTCTAAACTCCCCATAGAGATACCACACCACACTGTAGTTTTGTGGTGGGGGATTTCATTTGGTATCGGTCCATACGATACAGTATTCATTTAAAGCCTTTTAGAACCACAAACGCTGCAACACCTGTGACAGCGTGGGTATGTATTTCCTAAAAATACAGCAACATAATCTCACCTGGGAAAATGAATAGCAATATAGTCCAAATTTCAGTAAATTTCATAATAGTAATCGATCCATTATAGTAGGCTCATTAGAATCTTTCCCCCCTAAAACCAACCCCTACACAAGGACATGACCATGACCATGTGGGCAGTGATCTAGTAATAAAGCGAGCCGACACGAGCCACCGCCGCCGTCCCCACGCCGCATGCCGCGCGTCTCAAGCCGCCGCGCCTTGACAGACTGCCGCGCCCTTCACACGACTCAGCCAGACCGCATGGCGCGCGCTAGCCGTCAGCTCCGCGCCCATACAGCCGGCTCCCTTCATCACCGCCACGCTCGCCTCAACTCGCCGCCCTTCATAGCCAGCCGCCGTAGCCGCTGTTCCTGTAGCCCCGCATCTCTAGTAGCCGCCACCCACACGCCTCGACACCACCTACCATGGCAAGAAGGACGTGAAGCGGGGGAGGGCGGGGGGGGGGAGGAATCCCTGGATCTCTCCCAGCCTTCCCACTGACGTCGTCATGAGTTTACGCTAATACCCCAGCGCTAAGAACAGCTACTCATGCGCCGCTGTGAGCGACATCGTGGACGCCACCTCCAAGATGGAGACAACAGACTCAAGCAATGATACGCTACTAGTTTCCAGATCCTAGAGGATTTTGCCAGAAAAGCAAATGTTTCCCTTCTCGGTTGTCCCGTCGCCCAAGGTAGCCGAGTCATACAGCGCCATATATCCATCCACCGTCTGGACCAATGGATGACCAAGGACGCCAGCGACGTTTGCTGCGTCGATAGCAAGGAGTCTCGACACATCTGCTTCCGCACTCTCAGCTCAAAACCCACCTACGGATACCTCCTAGAAGACAATCGAGGAGTGTGCAGTGCAGTGTTTAGTTATGCATTAGTTAAATGGTTAAAAATCAAGGAAGAAGTATTTTGAACATGAACATTGAAATTTATGTTTATGAACTTGAAGTTTAAATACCTACTGCGTCAGGGTATTGTATTGTCTCCGGTTACTACTCTTGGGGAAATCAATTCGAAAGTTTTAAATGTAAAACATTGACTCAGGATTCAAACAAATTGAGGGTTAGTATGTTCTTAATATATCCAGGTAAGAGGTTGATTGGGATACAAGTCCTCATCCATTGAATTTCATTAACAGATTCAGTCTGGTTCGGTGAGTCTTCAAGGTATTTTAATTCAAGTTACAATCAACACGACTTGTTGGTGGTCTTAAGGTGAGATTAAGCGAAAGTGTTAAATGTAAATTATTGAGTCAAGGTAGTGTTAGTGTCAGACTAATGAAACAATTTGTCTATGAGATTTCTCATGTCTAGAAGTCGGACGTCTGTATGGTTTCACGGGCCTCAGCTGGTTCAGTGGATGAGTATTTTAAATTCGAGATAGTAGTACTCGCTTCCTCACTTTCACAGTCAACCAGCTTGCGCGGTGTGGCGGTATTTCAGGACTTGTTGGGCTCTTATCATTTACCAGAGGCTAGCCGGCGTGCGCCTCTGGGATATTCCCCGCAACGAGAATACGGGCACTGATCAGGTTTTGACGCCACGTCACTACCATGTAGCAGGTTTGATTGGATACTTCCTTTCATTACTATTCGTGTAATCTAAACACAAGTAAAAACAGACACCTTTTCAAAGAACAGAAGAATTTCCATAAATTCCACCTAAATTCGTCCATACACACCTCCTCTTGACGCATCTTTAAACAAACGGAAACCAAGATCCGTGAGTAGTTAATTGCACTTGAAGATTTAATTTTCCCGGGGAATAGACGCGTGTAATGTCCGATTATTCGGGAGAGATGTATGAAATTATTATCATATATTCCCGAGTTATTCTTGTAATTAGTTCTTTTTTTTTTTTGTTTCACGGTGGACTCAATCGCCTTCTTCTTTTCCGCATATTTTCTCATCATTTGTCCTTCCTACGCCCGATTTTTGTTTTTCTTCTTTCGTTCTTTCCCCGCCATTTCTTTCCTCTTTCTTCCATCCCCCCCCCGCGACATGCCGTATGCGAGTCAAAAAATCCGTGGGATAATTATTCCGCGATTCAGTTGATAACTAATGATTCAAATCTTTTCATCTTTCCCCAGCTCTCTGAATCAGACCGAGCCAACACTCCTAGATTCTTAATGTCTTTTCAAAATAATCCCTATCGTTATCGATCATGGTCCCTACATGGACGTGTTTGGTAAAGATATGCTCTAAATTGAAAGTCTACCAAAGATTCTATGCTACATCTTTCATACACTCTCACTCTTGAACACGGCGTTCCGGACTGTCGCATTACATATAAAAACACCCTTCTTGGGTATTAGATTAACATATTAATTCTTCTATATCAAGTAACAGGTCTGTATTATAGGCAGCCTTGGTCTTAGGTACACGAGTTTCATTATTTACTAGTTGTTTTGTGATTATAGCTCTTATTTGAGGTCACGACTAGACCATTGTCACGATGCCCCTTTTTTTCTGCCTCGGGCGGGTACGCCGTGGGACGCCATCCACGCTCAATCCTTCCTGTAGGTAGTCGCAACACTTCGCTCACTGTTTCCCCCCCCCCGCCCCTTTCCTTGTATCTATATTTCAATATGGGTAACAATGTTTCGTTTGACGCTAACGTAAGGAGGTCTAACCCATCCTTTATAAGTTATTAACGAGATCCCGCTCATCCTCTGTAGGCTTCGACGAGGAGTTTAGGACTCATCCTTCCTGTAGGAGAGTGATCGCTCCTGTCTTTCAAGTATATGGTCTTGTGAAAACACAACACTCATTACTCTCACATTTTTCCTCCCTATATCTATATCTTCCAGGTATCATTATAAATATTCACGTAATGTTACTTAAGTGTAGGCATAATTAATCACATAGGATTCATTGAGGAGAGTTAGGCTCATAAAGCTTCTTTCGTCAGATTAGGGAGAGCTCCCGTATCAGGGGTACAGTTGTTTCCTTACTCCATTATAGTTTTCCGTGTAGGATTACCCTATTGTTGTATGTGATCTCAAGCAAAGAAGACATACTATTTCATTATGAATAAATAGTATGATTTTTTCAAATATAGTTTCTTGTTTTATTATAAAACCCCAGTGATGATTCTGTGTTAGGACAGTAATTCCCCACACTTCCAAAAGAGTCAGCTTACTCGTATAATTCCACGTATCATCACGACCTACCAACAATAAATCTAATCTTACTATTATTCAAAACGCGCGCCCAGGGAGTAACCAAGAGGTACTCGCCTGGATTTGTGGCAGCATCCCCCTTAACTCCCCCCTGTTTCCCTTAACCTAAACCCTTACCCCTTCCCCTTAAATACATCCCTCATTCAGTACTCTCCGCAGTGAGACGTGGTCAAAATATAATCACATAGTAAGTCATAAGCTAGGTAAATCCTCCATGTCAAGTTGTAATCTAATGAAATCTTAATCAAGTAATATCTCAAAACGTTTGACCAGTTCTAAATTCCCCATAGGAGTCCCAGAAAACAACGGGTAGTTTTGTGGTGGGGATTTCATTTGTATCGGTCATAAGATACAGTATTCATTTAAAGCGTTTTAGAAACCACAAAACGCTGGCAACACAATAGTCGGTGTCTCTGAAAACGACCGCGAAACTCTCGTCCATTATAACCCTATCTCCATTAGAAAAAGCACCTATTGTAGGCCAGGAAAAAATAGCCGGTGTCTTTGAAAACGGACCGCGAAGTCCTCGTCCATTATAACCCGGTAGTCCTTGACGTATCTCTCGCTATGGAAGGCGGCGCGGCGATCATGCATGTGGTTTGGGGATGGCCTGTCAGGCATCTGCCTTGCTCTTCGCCGATCATCTCGGCATGGAAAATTCCCCTCGCAGGACATAGGACATTTTTCCTTGCTTGAAAGAGCTGGCCAAGGATGAAAGTCTTGTCCTGAAAAATATTATCTTTTCTCGTCGATAGAGCGAAGACAATGTCAATGTTTGTGTCTTTTGAACGAAACGTTGCATATCTGGTACAATTATTCTTATAGATGAATTCATTCGTTGTAGTCTTCAGCAATTATCATAGAAATATTAATCTTGTGTTTTTCGATATTTTTATACCTTTCTGATGACTCTTAGTAGTGATATTTCATGAAATCCAAATTGGACTCTTGCTAAATGTAGCGCTCAGCGCTTCGTCCTCAGCCGCCGTCTTAGGACGCGTCTTAAACTTTCCTCAAACCTTAGGACGCAGGGTTAGGACGAATCCTAGGACGAATCCTAAATCTTTATAAGTATGGGCCCAGGGAGCTGTTGCTCGGCGGACTAATGCCTAAGATCACATTTGTATATAATTATATAATATAGGCGTATTTTGTAGTGTCCTTCTGGAGTAAAATTATACTTATTTAAGCTCCGCCCCTGCTTGCCATCACAAAATACGATTGTAGCGCTGCCAAAGCTCTTTCTTGATGTTGCCGAGAGTAAAAGTGTCGTACACTTCATTACCTCTTACAGAGGCTCAAGGAATATCGTTAAGGTTGACATTATTGAAGGCACAGCAAAGAGTAGTAGCGTGATTGTCTGTATTACACATCGATATCTAATTGTTTTGAGCTCTTAGAATGGCCTAGCATTGTTTTCTAACTCTATAGATGGACTTTATATTAAACTGAAATGTTTAGGGCGCTATGAAACTGTTATTTGAATATCTATTTGCTACACAGCCATTTCACGATGTGCGTCGAGGATGTTTAATGCTTTCATGGACCTGTACGTATGTAGGCTACGTGTACCTACATCTACGTTTCACGAATTATTCTTTGCCTAAACCTAGATGAATGCTATTTGTGATTCATCCTCCAGTGCATCTCCCCCGTTTAACATCCATGGGCGGGTGTGTGGAGGGCGGGTGTGTGATGGACGTGTGGTGGGTGGGTGTGTGGTGGGCGGATGTATGATGGGCGTGTGGTGGTGGGTGTGTGGTGGGCGGATGGGTGGTGGGTGTGTGTGTGGTGGGCGGATGTTGATGGGGCGTGTGGTGGGTGGGGTGTGGTGGGCGGATGTATGATGGGCGTGTGGTGGGTGGGTGTGTGGGTGGCGGATGGGTGATGGGGCGTGTGGTGGGTGGGTGTGTGGTGGGCGGATGTGTGGTGGGTGGGTGTGGGTGGGTGTGTGGTGGGTGGATGGGTGATGGGCGTGTGTGGTGGTGTGTGTGTGGTGGGCGGGTGGTGGGCGGATGGGTGATGGGCGTGTGGTGGGTGGGCGGGTGGTGGTGGGCGGGTGGGTGCCTGGGTGGTGGTGGGTGTGTGGTGGCCCGTGGGTTACACACAGAGACCCTTCCTACGCGTGTTGGAGATGAATCAGACTGATGAAATGTTCGTATTCGTGCCCTGCGATAGGTTCTCTAAAAGGCTTTCTTTTTGTGTGATATAACATATATACCAAATTTATACATTTCTATTGCAAATGTAATATCACTCATGAATTATTTAAGTATTGACTATACTATAGCAATAATACACCAGTTTTGGTGCTAAGCCAGCAAGCATCAACGAAGATTCGGACACATTGAAAAATTCGAGGGATTGGGAAATTTGTTCCCAGACGTCGCTGGAGAATTTTAATATTTGTGACTTCTTACCTGTTAAGAGTCACCTACTCTACTCCTTACTACTCCTTACCTACTATTAATTAAATACAGTATCCTTTGCATGTCGTGCGCATGTAATGAATGTTGAATTGGATGAGAATTAAAGGAAAAGAGAAACATTTACGGGAGGAGTTTTGATAAGATTTTCTCATGCGCGCGATCTGATTGGCCAGGCTCTTGAAACCACCACCCACACCCACGACTGTATAATTTTTCAGGAAAAGAGTAAAATATCGCTGCCAAGTGTATCTGCTCAGTTTTCTATGCACGCAAAAGAGTAAAATATAAGTGGGCGGAGCTTAAATAAGTAAAATTTTACTTCCAAGGGCATGGACAAAATACGCCTTATATGTAGTACTTCTAAAGATATGGCAATAAACTAAACTAAACTAAACTGAGTCTGAGCAAATGCTGGTGTAATTGGCGATATTTTAATCGTCCAGTTCCCATATTGCGTTGCGCCAGGCTGTGCCCCCTGGCGGATGCAGTAATGTTTACTGGTCGGCGGGAAGGATTCAGTCTGTGGGAGGGGTTTTCGTCATAGTTGCCTTACAGAGCACAGGGTGCGTAGCAGAGACACCGAAGTAATTCATTGGTGGCTATTAGGAATTCGGATGCATAATAAGAAAGGTATATAAATATGTTAGATGAGCTGAATGCAACGCGCCACCAGCCGCCATCTTGGAGTGATCGACCTGGGTCGCCATTTTGCAGGTCACGGCCAGACTAACTACCCCAGCCCGGGACGTATGGACCTCTTGCACCTTCCAGTTCCGACGGTCTGGTCTGATTCTCTAACAGACGCAGGGCAACCTTCCCAGGAGAAGGAGGTTGGTTGGGGCAGCGTAGCTGGGAGCCCAGGAGCGAGTCGCTAGGACAGAAAGTGAGACGTGTGTACACCGCCGGACGTTGACAAGGGCTACAGGTCCGGCGAGAACGTGGTAACCTATAATTCTGTTCATTCCCAGCCAGAACAGACGTGGTTATTGTGGGATGTAGGGAAGATATTAGGGCGTGATGGTGGTGGATCTTGTGTTGGAGGTGATTTTGTTTGTGTAGATCTTGTAATATAACTAGTAAGGTGTTACCAGTTTTTGTTTACCTGTATGTAGTCTGGACTGATAGCTTCAGGTGAGTAAAAAGAACCGAAGGTGGTTTAATTGGGAGGTAAGTGAGTATGAGTTTGAACCCCAGTAAAAATTAACCTTCAAGTGGTTTGTTGTTTTTCTCGCAGCCACGCTTCATCACTTTGAAGGTATTGGCATATAGCGGTACCTTCACCCTTTTGCAAAGGTAATAACAAAAGGTTGCTAGCTGTCAGACGCACATGGACAGTTTGCTGAACTACAGCCAGCATTACCTCTCTCTGAGCCACTTTATGCCTTGATGTCCTCGGCATGGTGGTGGAGGAGGTAGAGAGCGTGAGGTAGATTCGTAGCCTCCCACGTGTGTAGCCTACATCTGATGACGTCACGACCACGTCGCAGCTTTTTGCAGTCACGTGACACTTGGGCAACTTAAAACCTTATTTTGATATATTTCTTGCCTTTTTTCTTTGAAATGACAATGTTTAGAATGATTTTCAACAGTTTAAAAATCTATTGGCCAATTTTTTACAAAAATAAATTCTTTAGACATCTTGTCTATTCATTGTTGTTCATGCTACTGAGCCAAAGAGGAATGATCTTTTTAATGCTATAAGAACTTAATTATTTTCGTTTTACGTTAAATAGTACTCTTTCTAGTTTTATTCTCTATCAGAAGGTAAATTTTGAAATGTTACCCCACCCACTTCCCGCACCACTAACACTCACCCCCTTCCCCCACCACTAACTCCCATCCCCTTCCCCCACCACCGAACACCCATCCCCTTTCCCCACCACCAACACCCATCAGATTCCCCCACCACCAACACCCACCCACTTCCTCCACCACTAACACCCCATGTGCACCCCCTTCTCCCACCACTAAAAAGCATCCCCTTCCCCCACTACCAACACCCATCCCCTTCCCCCACCACCGACACCCATCCCCTTCCCCCACCACCAACACCCATCCCATTCCCCCACCACCAACACCCACCCACTTCCCCCACCACTAACACCCAACCCCTTCCCCCATCACTAACAACCATCCCCTTCCTCCACTACCAACACCCATCCCCTTCCCCCACCACCAACACCCATCCCGTTTGGACGTTTCCCTACCTTCACCCAACGCACCAACGTCCGTCCGACACACCAACATTTCTTACACATTTCTCGCCTATTGGTCTGACACGTGTGCAAACTTCTCTGGAAAGGCACAGCTTTCTTGCTGCACCCATTAAGGATGCATGTGTATACCATATCGCAAAAAAAATCTATCAGAAAACACCCAAAATTCTTCAAGTACTATGTTTATTGCCTAGGTTTACGTGTATTTCTATTAGCGCGGGAGGAAGGAAGCGCCTGGGATGACGTCACCGAGCCATGGTGCCGTCGTCTGCCAGTTGCCAGCAGCGTTTTCTAAGCTCGGGGAATTTACAGATTTTGATTGCGGATTATTAAAATATTAAAAAATGACTGACTGAATGCAAAAAGTGACAACATATTGTTGATACACTCGATAATGGCTATACTCTAACAACATAAAATCAGGAATGATGAAATGGTCTGGACGATTACTTTAAGCATTTCATTATGAGGGCCATTTTGCCCCATGTGTGTGGGCCATTTTGCCCCACCCAGTGTAGCCTACAAATGGACCACTGCAGTTATTCTATTTTTTTTTCTTTCCTTTCCTTTCCTGATGGATAAAGATTACAGAAACACCAACTGTCTTAAAATATATTGCACAAGTTTTGCAAAAAATTAGACTTAACCTTAAGTGTGCTATTTTTCCCCACCTTCCCCTACACACACATAACATTAAATAAAACACATGAAAACAAAACATTAAGAAATTTACACATATATTTGATAACAATTAACATGTCCTCAATTACTAAAAAGAAAAGATCATCACTACACACAATAGGGACATAAATTAATAATGGAATACATGAAGTTACGTCTGGATATGCATTGTAACTTCATTCAAAGTTCTCGCTGTTTTCCTACGACTACCTTATTTTTTGTGCATAGGGCTCCAAGAAGCAAGCACTCTAGGCCCACAATGTCCCGCCTCCACTATTGGGGTTGGTTCCTCGATGTATAGGGGCGCTGGTACCCCAGCTCCTTATAATCCCCTGTAAATAGGTTAAAAAAAAGAGCAGATAAACTACTTGGTACTATTAAGGATATTCTAATGATGTCAAATAAAGAAAGTGATTTTGAAGTTTGTCATAAATTATAATAAAAAAATATGGTTGCCAGTTCTTACACACACACACACACACACACACACACAACAAAATAAAGAAAGTTTGGAATGGACTAAATGAGGTGATATCGGCAAATAATGTACACCAACTGAAAGAAAGACTGGATAAATGTTGATACGGAGACGGGTCCACACGAGTGTAGCTCATGCCCTGTAAAACACAACTAGGTAAACACACACACACACACACACGTATAATTTCCTACTTTTTTTCCTGTTTCTTACCGTGCTCGATGTTTCTGCTTTCTTTCCACACAAGATAACATAACTCAAGGCTCTCCTGACTCGTCCCACATCCTTACCTGTTAGAAGTTAGAACGAGTATATACATGTAGCAACACGTAATTCTAACTTTAATGAATGCATAATTAATGAAGGAAATAGGCAAAATACGTTTACAAATAGGTTAATAAGATGCATGGAATAAACTCAGCCACTATATTGAAAGTATAGACATGCTTATATTAGGCTTTTTTATATGTTTTATAATTTTGAATTATAGATAACTAGATGGTAATTATTTTAGTGTTCATGTGTTGCTTTGAATATCCAGCTTTTTGTATATACTGTATATTCCCCTTAGTATTTGTACGGTATTCTGTTTTGTATTTCTCCTGTGTTTCTATGTTCTTATAGAAGTATCGTTTTTAGATTAGTGTATGATGAAATATTGATTATTTATTGCAAGTGACGTACTTTTCTCTCTCTCTCTCTCTCTCTCTCTCTCTCTCTCTCTCTCCCCTTCTCTCTCTCTCTCTCCTCTCTTCTCTCTCTCTCTCTCTCTCTCTCTCTCTCTCTCTCTCTCTCTCTCTTTTCTCTCTCTCTCAGTAGGAATTGTTCTTCCAGCGTACGTACATTATATATATATATATATATATATTATATATATATATATATATATATATATATAATATATATATATATATATATATATATATATATATATAATATGGGTGCTACTTTAGTATGCGTTCTACCGCAGTACCGCAGTCTACAGTGGTGCGGGGTATGATCTACCCCTACACAGGCTAGCATACTAAGGTAGAAACAGAACGGTAGAACGCATACTAAAGTAGCACCTATAAAGGTATGTAAACAGTTAGATGATAGAAAAATAATCATCCTTAATTCTAACGCACACGCCCACATTTCAGAAAAGAAAGCATAATCAATGTAGATACAGAGACCGGATCACACGAATATACATCAGTAAACACACACACACACACACACACACACACTCTCTCTACTCACAGTTGCTCGAGGCGGGTGCACTGTGCAGTAACACCATCAATATTACCACACACACCGTCACGTATCGTAGCTGTAGCGCCACACGACCCATGTTCATTATCCAACCTGCGGTCCTTCCCTTAAAATAATAGTTGTTATATAGATCCTTCCTCTGAGAAGTCGCAAGATCGAGTGTGACAAAATGTTCTCCTCAGCCTTTATATATACCCTGCTCTATGCCCCTAATACCCTCCCCCATGTCTTGTTTCTTAAGTCGACATTACAGTAGGATCCTATAGTATTTTCACCTCTATGGATGCGAGGTATACTATACGTTGTGTATGGCAAGGAGCGGATCTTGGACAAGTTTTTTTTTGGTGGAGCTGCTGAGTCACATATTACATAATGCCTATATATAGAGTGTGCGTCAGGCCCTAGGATACAATGCCCCGGGACCAGAGCTGGGCACTAAATACATTGAATGTATTTAAATACTAAATACATGGGAGAAATGTATTTAAATACTGAATACTAAATACATTTTACAAATGTATTTAAATACTAAATAATAAATACATCAATTGTATTTAAATACATTTGTAAATACATTTTACACAAATTTTAACATGTCCGAAAAAAAATGGATTTCCTCAGGATTTCTTTAGAATTTGGGTTTCCCTAGAAATTTCCGTAAAATAAGGAAATTTCCTTCAAAGTGGAAATACTGGTTTACTGTAAGATCAAGGTTGCCAGATAGTTGGGCGGGTTTAAGGCCAAATTAATTAATAAAAAAGTATTTACATTTATATATTATGAGTATTTAAATACAATGTATTTAAATACTCACAGAAGTATCTAAATACATGACAACCAATGTATTTATAAATACATTTCTAAATACAGAAATGTATTTAAATACGTATTTAAATACTGCCCAGCTCTGCCCGGGACGCACACTCTCTTGAACCCCTTCACGCCCAGATCTTTCCATTAATATATAAAATCGTCTTTGTTAGCTATAAATTACGAAAAGTATAATATACCAAATTGCTAGTGGACAAGTCCCCTACTGTAAAATGGTCCCTATCTATAAAACATTGCTTATATTCACTGAACTCGTCTTATGCTACACAAATTACAATGGAAATTACGCTCTGAAGTACTTTTGGTTTTACTGATTACGCTTGAATAGTCAAATAACAGTAAGTAAGTAGGTAAAAGATATAGTCACGCAGAGTTGTGTCCTAAGAAAGACATGGAAAAAAAGAAGTATTGTGTACGGAACCACGTATTAACGTATTGAGGCCCAGAACGTAATGGAGGAGGAAAATAGTAGGAAAAGAACATTTAATTGCGCTTGCATCAGTTTTTATATATTATTGCTTTGATTTCCATCATTTTATTCATAATCTTTCCATTTGAACCAGTCCCCCATATACTGTAGTTCAAGGACTGTAAAAGATTTTGATATGATATTTTGTCAGATGAGCGCCATACGCTCAATATTTATAATTCTCAAAAAAGTGTTCACTCTTATTTTTTATTTCATTTTTTTCATATGTATTTAAAAAACAACAACTAATGCAGCGTTAATCCCCACGTATAAGTAAACACTGGAAAGTCCGTCGCTCTCCCTGCCTCTCTCTCACTCACTCTTACTTCCAATTTCTTTGTTTTGTTTCCCTCTGGTTGGTGTTGTTGTTTATCACGTAACAGTGGTAGTGACAAGTAGTAGTAGTAGTAGTAGTAGTAGTAGTAGTAGTAGTAGTAGATTATGAATAAAATGATGGAAATCAAAGCAATATATAAAAACTGATGCAAGCGCATTTAAATTTCTTTTCCTACCATTCTCCTCCTCCATTCCCCTCCTTATCTTGTTTCTCCTCTTCCTCCTCTTCTTTGTCCTTATGCGTGTGTCTGCTTCTACTGCTTCTACTAATACTACTAGTACTACCACAACAACCAGGGAAACAAAGATAGTGTTGAAGAAAACATGATAAGCCGAAGGGGAGCGTCACACGAATATTTCCGAAAAAAATCAAAATATTCGAAAAACATTTCATGCGTAGTTGAATACTTGAGCAAGCTTGTGACAAAGTATTATAAGGAAAGAAGAAAAAATGAAAGAGTTATGGCTGATTTTCTCCCCCCCCCCCGAAAAGTATCCGTACAATTTTTTTTATGATATTCACTGGCATAGGCAATGTGGCACCTCTCAGTCCCTCTCTGTGAGACAGAGGGTCGTCTCAAGGCCTCAGTAGTGAGGGAGTAGAGGGAGAAGCCGGGTGTCGCTGCTCGTCTCTCGGCCTTCCACCATTCCTGCTCCTTCCAGACCATTTACTATTTATTCAGCGCAGGATTGATCTACCTCACGCTCTCTACCTCCTTCACCATGCCGAGGACATCAAGGCATAAAGTGGCTCAGAGAGAGAGAATGCTGGCTGTAGTTCAGCAAACTGTCCATGCGCGTCTGACAGCTAGTACCCACCAGCTAGTCCACCCTTTTGTGACTAGTACCTTTTGCAAAAGGGGGGACCAGATACCAGCTATGTCATATAGCAGTTCAAGAGTGATAGAGAGCGTGGCTGAGAGAGTAAACAAACAAACCAGCATCTGCTCAGATTCACTGAGCCTTGAGGTTTAAAGGGCGCGCGGCTTTTTAAACTGCGCGCTTTTAAACCTCTCTACTGAAAAATTTGCCTTTTTCCAGTTTTCCTTTAATAACTTTGCCACTATTGTACCGAATTTAATAAACAATATATCATTGGAAAGAAGAATGAAAATGTGATTTTCTCATCTTGCGTTTTTTTTCAATTTGGGTAAAAATTTCCAAATAATAGGAAATACATTTAAGAGATCAAAAACAAAACAAAATGCAAAACACTTAAGAAGAATGAAATTCAAAATTCTTAAAAGATGAATCGTTTGGATATGTTGTCATGCATATTTGGTAATTTTTCCAGCAGTGCAAGTCATTGGATAAGAACGTTATAAAGAGTTGCATTAAAAAAAAAAAAAAATATTATTTATTTCAATTTATGTATCGAGCTAAGGATTTGAAAATGAGCTAGGATTATTTCGGCATTAGCATACTTTTGACATAAAAAAATCATGACAATCCACCGGTAATAGGCCTTTAAACGCAGAGGCCAGAGGTCCCATGTACTGTTATGTTTACATTTTTTCCGTTTTCCCGTGCGGGCAACATGGGTGACTATTCATTTTTTCGTAAATAGTTTTTTTTAGTTTACTCCACATAAGAGCCCCTCTCAGTAATGAAGTTACTTTCATAGTATCATGAATTACTCACATATATATCCCATACACTTCAATCTCCATGTTAATCACAATCTTCGTATATATTGTTACTCCCCCCCGTAACTTACCAAAGACAGTTCACTGTTCTGGTCTGAGTTCGGCGTGGGGCTGGTGATCCGAGGACTACACTTACTAACTATGGTCAGAGCACTGGCAAGGAAAAGAGCGTCTCCTTTAACCATTTATTTCCACATGGTACTTGAGAAGGCACACACAGTTACAGGAGGGGAGTGTATACACTTATCTTCACAAACAAGCACACGCTTCAAGCATTCCAGGGCACAGGCGTATAGGCGAGAGAAGCGGGAGAACAGATCCGAGCGTTACCATGGACGGGCGACGACTGTTCCTCTGTCCTTTTCGCGCGTCGGCGCGCCCCTGCCAGACCTCTCTCACTCCTGCCTCTCGCTACCCAGACATTCACACATACACACACATTGCCTCGCACGCCACCCAAACATTCACACATACACAATTACATGATTACAGTACTACAATCGTGACAATATGAATGAATATCTGTAGTACTTGTATATGTCTTATTATTCTTATACATCTATATTCTATAATAATATAAGGGAAAGTGTGTCTGTGTGTGTGTCTGTGTATGGTTTATGGAACTGTCGCCGATAGGAACTGTCGCCGAAGCATCAAACGAGAACTGTCGCCGACAGTGGAACGCTCGCCGACGCGGAAATTCTCGGCGACAGTTCCATTTGGAATAGATGTAAAGGAAGAGTAAAGGGTTTATGGAACTGTCTTCTATGGAAGACTATGAAGAGTCTGTCCCCAACCCAGACGAAGCCCATGGTCGGGGCAAGTCTAGCGTTTCAAATAGTCATTTCTACAACTTGACAAGTTGACGCGCATCAGTAGCCGTCGAGCTGTCCTGCCTACCGTTTCTTTTTTTACTATCAAAGGCTTATTTCTATTATTTACAAGGATTTTTCTTACTATTGCTGGATTATAATTAGTATTATAAGGATCTTTCCTTGTATGAGAGCATTATAGTATCATTATCTGGCTCTCTCTAGTACTACAAATCAGCCAAGTGATGCGCCTCGAAGCGCTAGAGGTCACAAGAAGAAGAAGATCACGCCAAGGTGGAGTGTTGAGGAATTTATGGCGGAAATGAATACATCTTTCTATACCGCCCCATCCTCTCCTCCCTAGTATATTGAATATGTGATTGTCGGCTATAAGGGTTGGGTTAGATGAGATGTGGGGTATTATTTAGTAAGTTGATATCAAAAGGAATAACTTGGCACTACTTCAAAGTGTGTGGAGCGGCGGTGATGAGGCCCGGGTTAACGGGGAGGGGCGTGACCTACCGCCCGGTACCCACAACCACTTCAGTCAAGAACATAAGGAAACTACAAGAGGCCGGTAGTTTTTACTCCTACAATCCACTCCGTTCCACTTCCCACCCCCTCCCCTCCTCTATCTCACTGCTACTATCCTACCGTGGTTCGGACGAGGCCACATTAAATCCAATGACCCCTCTGCTATACGGAGGTAATCTTACCCTTTTTTACGCTGCTGCAAAACTTTATACTCCTACAATCCACTCCATTCCGCTCGCCTTCCCCTCTCTATCAGTGGTTCGGATCCCACGAAAAACTGTAGGTCCCTCCGCTCTACGGAGTCCTTCTTCCCCTGTCCAATCTCTGAAAAAAATAAAACAAAACAAAAAAACACTTTTAATCTCAGACTTCTTTCACTAAATTTTTCACAATTTCCTTCCTCCTGTTTGTATATGTTGGAACGCGAGAGATGTAGTGGAGAAATGACGCCAGCCGCCCGTGCGGGGTGCCGAGGAGTATCGGGGTGTGCGCGCGTACATGGCAGTGACAGAAAAAAGCAAAACAAACCCAAAACAAGACAAGAAACAAACAACAACACCAACAACAAAAACAAGATAAGAAGAAAGAAGAGAAGAAGAAAACAAGTCAAATCTGAAGAAAGAAAAAAAGAACAAAACCAAAACTGAAGAACTGGTGGGCGCGGGGTTGTCCTGGGTGTGTCCGGAGCACCATCTTCCGAGGCCCATGTCCTGCCAAGCCGCCCCAGAGTGGTTTCTGTTTGCTCGTGCGAGATGGGAAAGCGTGTCGTTAGGTCGAGATCGACGCACAACAAAAACACACAAACACATACAGCACCTGGGTCAAGCCCCGTAGACTTTTTCTCTTACTAGCCTCCTTTCTCTCACCCATCTATTCTTCTCCCTGTCCCCACTTCCCCATCTCCTGCTTTCTCTTTTTATATTCTGATTCTGCCGGTAGTCTTACGTACACGTGGTAGTTCCTTCAACACATGTACATTATCTACATCCACCTTTCATCCCAAGCACTACTTTCGAAGACAACAATATATTATTTTTCTGATTTTCTGGCCTCTAACTCATTAATGTTACAGATGCCAGTGACCACCAAAATTTGTAATGAATGGTGGTCAACAAAGGATTGCCAGACTATCTGACACAGTATTTTCCAACCTGGGGGAAATTCCCGCTGGGGGTAAATTCAAGGATTCTAGGGGGGAAATTTATCCGAGGGACATCTAAATTACTAGCATTTAGTCGACAGAAAAAAATCTCTTAAAGTTCAGAGTTCAGCTATTGACTTCTTTTTTCTTTAAGTGTATATATATAGAGAGGATAGTGTCTATATATAGGCCTCTTCCATTTGTGCCCAAGTTGCATGAACCAGTTCTTTCAGTTCAGGGTTGGGTTCAAGTGTCACAAATGGAACGCAAAAACCCCGTTTTTTTTTTTACAAACATACTGAGCTGGCGAGGCAATTTAAGAGAGAGAGAGAGAGAGAGAGAGAGAGAGAGAGAGAGAGAGAGAGAGAGAGAGAGAGAGAGAGAGAGAGAGAGAGAGAGAGAGATAACGAGAGATAACGAGAGAGAGATAACGAGAGAGAGATAATGAGAGAGAGAGAGATAACGAGAGAGAGAGAGATAACGAGAGAGAGAGATAACGAGAGAGATAACGAGAGGGAGAGAGATAACGAGAGAGAGAGAGATAACGAGAGAGATATATCGCGAGAGAGATAACGAGAGAGAGAGATAACGAGAGAGATAACAAGAGAGAGAGAGAGATAGCGAGAGATATAACGAGAGATATAACGAGAGAGAGATAACGAGAGAGAGAGATAACGAGAGATATAACTCAGCTACCGTAGCTGCTTTGTGAAGGGATCATATCAAGTTTAAGATCGCGGGAACGCATGGCTCCACCAGCCATGTATGCCTCTTTTATGCCGTCTGACATCCTCTCCGACTCGTGCATGCGGAAAACCCTTCACGATAAGAGAAATGGGGCCCAAGGCGACCATTGTTTGTTATGAACTGAAAACTCTACCCAAACTACCCACCTCTCAATGTGAGTAGAGAAAGTTCACGGGTTTTGCTGAGTCATTACGCGCTTTGCCTCGGACCCAGGTTTTCGTGCGCAAATGGAACGCCTGAACTCTTGGGTTCCGTGAACTGGTTTTTGAAATGTCGCAAATGGAAGAGGCCTTATACGTATACTTGTTATTAAGCAAGTAAATGTTGTGTTTTGGCTACTTTTTTTCTTCACCACATGAAGGTGGGAAATCCGGATGGTTGAACAGGGGGAAGGGGGAAACAACAGAACAAAGGTTAGGAACCACTGATCTAACAAATATAAGACAGAATTCCCATGGAAATAGGATCATTTAATGAAAAAAGGACAGTCAAATCTCACCACTCATTAATTACTACCATACCCATACTTCACCACTCATTACTCCCACACTCATACCTCACCACTCATTACTCCCACACCCATACCTCACCACTCATTACTCACACATCCATACCTCATCACTCATTACTCCCACACCCATACCTCACCACTCATTACTCACACATCCATACCTCATCACTCATTACTCCCACACCCATACCTCACCACTCATTACTCCCACACTCATACCTCACCACTCATTATTCACACACCCATACCTCACCACTCATTATTCACACATCCATACCTCACCACTCATTATTCACACACCCATACCTCACCACTCATTACTCACACATCCATACCTCACCACTCATTACTCACACATCCATACCTCACCACTCATTACTCACACACCCATACCTCACCACTCATTACTCACACATCCATACCTCACCACTCATTACTCACACATCCATACCTCACCACTCATTACTCACACACTCATACCTCACCACTCATTACTCACACATCCATACCTCACCACTCATTACTCAACAATCCATTACCTCACCACTCATTACTCCCACACTCATACCTCACCACTCATTACTCACACATCCATACCTCACCACTCATTACTCCCACACTCATACCTCACCACTCATTACTCACACATCCATACCTCACCACTCATTACTCCCACACTCATACCTCACCACTCATTACTCACACACCCATACCTCACCACTCATTACTCCCACACTCATACCTCACCACTCATTACTCACACATCCATACCTCACCACTCATTACTCCCACACTCATACCTCACCACTCATTACTCACACATCCATACCTCACCACTCATTACTCACACATCCATACCTCACCACTCATTACTCCCACACTCATTACCACAATCATACCTCACCACTCATTACTCCCACACTCATACCTCACCACTCATTACTCCCACACTCATACCTCACCACTCATTACTAACACATCCATACCTCACCACTCATTACTCCCACACTCATACCTCACCACTCATTACTACCACATCCATACCTCACCACTCATTACTACCACATCCATACCTCACCACTTATTACTCCCACACTCATACCTCACCACTCATTACTCCCACACTCATACCTCACCACTCATTACTCCCACACTCATACCTCACCACTTATTACTCACACACCCATACCTCACCACTCATTACTCCCACACTCATACCTCACCACTCATTACTCCCACACTCATACCTCACCACTCATTACTCCCACACTCATACCTCACCACTTATTACTCACACACCCATACCTCACCACTCATTACTCCCACACTCATACCTCACCCCTCATTACTCCCACACTCATACCTTACCACTTATTACAACTCACTCACTCACATCACTCGCTTCGAAGACCGTGATTTGATCGTACTATTTCAAAATAACTTTATTGTTTGAAATCATTAAGAATGTTTATTAAGTAACTGCATAATATAAAAGACCTAATTGTAACAAGTCGCCAAAATATACTACCAACTCGAATGTCGAGTTATGGCTGCCTTCAGTATATCAGTGTTCTTATACGTATGTACATGTTTTTTATTACTATATTTTATTAAATATATTTTTAATTTATTTTATCTATTTATCTATTCATCGGGGACCCCTAAATGCCCGGGGCCTGAGGCTGCAGCCTCATTAACCTCAATGTAAATCCGCCACTGGCCATGGTTCACACATGGTCTGGTCCACGCGAGTCGGACTCGCAATCGGCAGTTTCACTCTCCCGGTGCGAGCTTGGAGCTCATAAATACCGATCTTTGGGTAATGCTGGGCCTCACACACCACACCCACCCATCCACTTGCTCAATGGAGACAGTAATTTATCAGTGAAAAAATCCCCGGTAATGAGTGGGACCGGGGATCGAACTCCGGACGACAGATTGGTGCCTGACGCTGTAACCCACCGAGCTGTCCAGGTGTGTGTGTGTGTGTGTGTGTGTGTGTGTGTGTGTGTGTGTGTGTGTGTGTGTGTGTGTGTGTGTGTGTGTGTGGGGTGATTTTTATTTTTCATCATAATGGATTGGCCAAGTGCAGATATTTTTTTTTTTTTTTTTTAGTTTATTTATGTAATCATAATAAATGCTTGGGGGTCGATATTCGAACTGGATTTCCAGAAGGGGTCTGGTGTGTGTGTATATATATATATATATATATTATATATATATATATATATATATAATATATAAGAGAGAGAGAGAAAAGAGAGAAGAGAGATAGAGAGAGAGAGAGAGAGAGAGAGAGAGAGAGAGAGAGAGAGAGATGAAAATATATATATATATTTTCATATCTCTCTCTCTCTCTCTATATATATATATATATCTGGTGTGTGTGTGTGTGTGTGTGTGGGATGTATATCTATTTTATATATATATATATATATATATATATATATATATATATATATATATATATATATATATATATATATATATATACATACTAAATTTATTTCCGAACTAAATTGGCTCACCCCTCTTTTTTATTTTTATTCTCTTACTGTCTTCTTTATAGGGACTGGCAACTAAGCGGGCTTTGTGTTACCCATTTTTGTTGTGCCCTTGGCCAGTTCCTTATGATGTATTAAAAAAAAAAAAAAAAAAAAAAAAAAAAAAAAAAAAAAAAAAAAAAAAAAAAAAAAAAAAAAAAACAGACCCCTTCTGGAAATCCAGTTCGGTTATCGACCCCCAAGCATTTATTATGATTACATAAATAAACTTAAAATAAATAAATACGTACTACTACCGTATAAATATAACACTAAAGGCGCCACCTGCACTAATGTCGCCAGGCGCCATATATTGCGAATTATAGCATCACTATTGATTTGTATGTGCCACTGAAGATGATACACAGTAGTTTATATAACTGTATAGTCTACCCTGTTTCAGCGTTGTTTTATGCCTTGTATCTGCAAGTATATACGGTTTCAAATTTCGCTACTCGTTTTCTTTTTCGGGCAACGACGACGGTGGGAGGACACTCCCCGTGGGACTCTCCCAGTGGGGGGGAAAAGGCGGGTAGGGTATTCTTCCACGCTAATCTCCAATGAGGCGGCGTCAGGAGGAGGCTGTAGACAACTTTACATGTATATTTCTCCCATTCAAAGTCTTTGATAGTTCAAGTTATTGCTAGAAGCTCATATATATATATATATATATGATATATATATATATATATATAATATATATATATTATATATATATTATAATATTATGTTCGTGGCTCCTATATGTCTGTCTCGAACAAGGATGAAATAGAGGAGGAAAGGATGGAATGAGAGAAGGAGAGAATTAAGGAGAGGGAGGTGAAGGTGTCTTCAAGACACCTAGGGCCGTACTATTGCGATCGCCTTGCGTCGCTTGCGATGCTGCGCCAGGTCAAGTCTCCAAGGGGGCGGAGTCAGGAGAAGGGTGTTGACAGCTTTACAAGTATATTTCTCCCATTGAAAGTCTTTGATAGTTAAAGTTATTGCTGGTATTTAATCCCTGAATGCAGAAACATGATTAAAAGCTTATTAAATGATATATTGGGTACTGTAATATCAAGATCAAGAACTAGAACTGTCGCCGACAATTGGAACTCCCGCCGACGTGAAAAATTGGAACAGTCGCCGATTTCGGCGACAGTTCCAGGTACCCTGTGTATCTGTGTGTCTGTGTGTGTGTCCGCGATAGGTGCCGCCCCCAGTGCCCCAATCCCATCATATGGCACAGTTTTCGAACCGGGTCGACCAGGGGCACATTTTAAGCCCACTTATGAGATGATCCGATCATTTTTTTTTTTTTTTTTTTTTAGTAGCCTATTAGCGGGAATTGTGAAGAAACAAAGTGGGATGCGATAATTGAGGAAACCTTGATGTAGGGTGATGGGTAATGGGTGAGTGAATGGGTGGGGTGATGGGTAATGGGTGTGGGGTGATGGGTGAGTGAATGGGTGGGGGGTGATGGGTTGGGGGTGATGGGTGATGGATGAGGGAATAGGTGGGGGGTGATGGGTAATGGGTGAGTGAATGGGTGTGTGGTGATGGGTAATAGGTGAGTGCATGGTGTGTGGTGATTGGTAATGGGTGAGTGAATGGGTGGGGGGTGATGGGTAATGGGTGAGTGAATGGGTGGGGGGAATACATACATTTCTACATCCATGATTTCAGGAAAGTTAGAAGGGGCTATCTGGAGAGTCTGTGTTTGGTGGGCCGAGGGCCCACCAAACACAGGTGGTGGGCCGAAGGCCCACCAATAGCCCTCCGCAGGAGCTAGCCAAAAAGTCCGCCCGCAGGGCGGCTTTGCGGCTAATGATTAATAAGAACGTGATAAATATGAGGTACATCAATATTGTTGTACAAGTGAAGTATGACTAAGAAAGTTACGGATCCAAGTGGCATAGCATATGTATATAGAAATCTTTGAAAACTGTATCAGGAAGATACGCTGCCAGACGTACAAACGCACGGGAGGCGACCAAGGGAGGGAGGGGATGCTTGGGATTAAAGCGTGGCCACCGAGATGATAAGGCCTGGTACATCGCCCGTGACGTCACACCTTAAGGATACCACCGAGACCACCGAGAGACAAGGCCTGGTGGATCGCCCATGACGTCACACCATAAGGATACCACCCGCTCCGCTCCCCGTACAAGTTTACCTACCTAATAAAATGTTTATCAGTATAAAAGATATACTGTTATCTTCGGAAAGGTTTGTTCTATAATATTATCAAATAAAAAACCGTAAAACACACAAAGAAAATGCCATTATGAGACTTTCAAGAAATATGCATTAACTTAAACTCTTTGCCATTTAATATTTTGCTCGCAAACATTTTACATGGAGAATATCAATAGAAGCGGATTTTAATTAGCTTTTCATTGATATATTTCGTTTAGTGATAAATGAATGAGCGGCATGCATAAATTAGCGTTAACTAAATATAAAAAATCATGAAATCGGGTAATTTCCTACCTAATATATGTTTATCAGTATAAAATATATACTGTTATCTTCGGAAATGTTTGTTCTATAATATTATCAAATAAAAAACCGTAAAACACACTAAAGAAATGCCATTATGAGACTTTCAAGAAATATGCATGAACTTAAACTTTTCGCCATTTAATATTTTGTAAAACAACTTTTTACATGGAGAACATCAATAGAAGCGAAATTTAATTAGCTTTCCATTGATATATTTCCTTTTCTGATAAATGAATTAGAACCATGCATAAATTAGCGTTAACTAAATAAATAACATCATGAAATTCGGTAAATTTGAGAACCATGCATAAATTAGCGTTACTAAATAAATAACATCATGAAATCGGGTAATTTACCCGATTTCATGATGTTATTTATTTAGTTAACGCTAATTTATGCATGGTTCTAATTCATTTATCAGAAAAGGAAATATATCAATGGAAAGCTAATTAAATTCCGCTGCTTAAATGCGAAGGATCTGACCCCCATGGTGCTTGCCCAGTGGAAGAAATCAAACGCCCAGTTTGCACCTCCAGTGGTTGTTATTGACCGGTCCGTGACCAGAAGGATAGATAATTTTTGGAAGAAGGTTAGTGAAGTGGTGAGAGACAGAGCAACTAAAGCAGTAAAGGAATTCGTGGAGAAGAATATGGACAGGCTGTTTGACATAACGGCCTGCCCTCACACGATCTTCCTCTGCAAGGACCAGGAATCCCACTGCTCCAACCCCCAGCTGTGCCACGCGAGAGCACACGTGCAGTGTGACTGCCCCCTGGCCAGCAAAGTCCCTACTTTAGAACTGGAGTGGCTGTACTACCAGAGGATCAAAGTTGGGGAGGAGAGTGCAATGATGATGACAGGGGTAGACAAGACTGAGACGCATAGACAAGTGAAAGCAGCAAAGAGAAAGCAGTTGGAAGAGGAGGCTAAGCTGAAGAAGGAGAAGCAGAAAGATGAAAAGGTCAGACGTCTTGAGCTGCAGGAGCAGATGTTCCTGGGCCAGGCTGAAGATCACCAGGATTCTGAGGATGGGACAGAGGAGTCATTCACCCTGCCACTCAGAGGAAAGAGGCAGGAGCAACAGGAGGCTGCCATACTGGTAGACCGACTGCTCAGGGAGAGGCTGGGGTCCCTGGCACCCCTTGTGATGCAGTACTTGGACAGGCCAGCTGCAAGAAGAAACACAATGCCAGTCCGGAACCTGGCGCTGGCAAGCATCCGGTTCGACGTTCCGCCCACTGCTGCTGCTGCCTTGGCTTCTGGATTCCTCCAGGACCTTATCGCTGACGGCCACCTCTCTCCAGACATGTCGTACCTGGTCTGCGATCCTAACAAGCTGAGGAGGGCCAGGCAGGATGCCATGGCATCGGCCAGGGACCTTGACCAGGGGAAGCACCAGGGTCGCCTGTCGCAAGAAGCAAGCAGGACGGCCCCAAGCACATCCTCACGCAGCTCAGAGTGATGGGTCGCAGCCCAAGAAGGGTCCAAACAGCTGTGACCTTTTTACGTGCGGACAGGAGCATGGTTCGCACACTCAGAATGTGTCCTCCTCTCGCTGTTGGCGAGTCAGAGTGAGGACGACCGCAGGTTCGCCGTGACCCAGATTTTGAAGCTGAGGGCTGGCGAGGGATTATGGGGACACCATTTGTAAGACCTCGCATCACACCCAAGCGAACTTGTCAGCCACCAGCTTGCAGACCTGATCAGCTGGCAGCCTGGCCAGGTGCACGAGCCGGCATTCACCTGTTCCCCCTGTCCGGGGATCAGTTTCCAGAGATCCTGGTCAAGCCGTACGAGGTTCCGGGAGTTCTCTATCCACACTCAGACCCCCCGAAAGAGTCGTGAAGCAGGTGACAGAGGGCTGCGGCAGCAGTGGGGGGGACAGCAGGCCAGAGACGGGTTCATCCGGGCTCGGGCCCCACCACCGGGAAAACCATGTCCTGCTTCAGGTCTAAGAAGGACATGATGGACACGTTCTAGGCCAACGTAGAGGCTGTGACACTGTGATGTAGTGCCTGATGAACCAACTGATCAGAAAGAGCTTACCACGCTAGTCATTTGGAACCCCATATTGGTGCATGATGCAATAAACAGGACCAAACCGGACACTGCGTACTCATTTAAGCATTATTCGATAAGGGTGCAATTAAAAGTGCGATTTGCATATAAGAATTGCTCAAATGCAAAAATGGTAGGGGATAAAATCGTCTTAGAATTCCATTTTACATAGGAAATTGGCATGCCAAAGTTGAGAAAAAGAATTTTTTGTTATACGGCGTACCCTACTGTGCACGTCTCTTCAGTGGAACATACAAGTCTGTAGTGATGCTAATACTCGTAATATATGCCCCCCTGTGACATTAGTGTAGTGGCGACTATAGATAGTGTATTGACGGTAAATGAAATGAGATTTCATCATCAATTTTTCATAGTCACCCCTGCTACTTGGCTTTCCATTTAGAAGTCAAGTAGCAGGGATGACTTGCTACATTGCACAAGCAAAACTTGCATTGTAATAGGGATAATAACAAGTTTCTCCACCCAAATAAAAGGCCTGCTATATACGGAAATCCCAGGTAGTAGATGCCAGTACCATAGATATGATACATGATGGTTATATAGGTTATATAGTAAACTAGCCGCAAAGCGCCCTCCGGGCGGGACTTTTTGGCTAGCTCCTGCCGGAGGGTATTGGGGCCTTCCCGGGCCCACCACCTGTGTTTGGTGGGCCTTCGGCCCACCAAACAAGACTCTCCAGATAGCCCCTTCTAACTTTCCTGAAAACATGGATGTAGAAATGGTTTTTTTTATCCC
>JACEEZ010018855.1:0-13825 GCA_016584305.1 Chionoecetes opilio | reverse complement strand
TATTGCCAAGTGCTTTTTTCATAGTTTCTTCTAAACTTAGCGTATTGATATATACAGGTGTTTTACTTATTATAGAGCTATAAACCCATAAAAATGTAGTGTTGTTCAATGATTTTATCTAGTTATTCAGTGATATATATCTGTTTTCCTACAAATGAAGTACAAAATCCTCTTTTAGAATAATATGCACCTATAAGGAGCTTACATTACATTAAGACTGCTATTTGTAGGGATAGAAGAGTAAGAGGGTTATTTATGTATATAACGTATATTGCAAGCGTTTTTCATAGTTTTCTTGTAAACTGTAGCGTTATTGTATATATCAAGTAGTTTGACTATCATATTGCTAATCCAAAAATGTAGTGTTTTCAATGATTGTAAGCTAGTTATCAGTAAAGAGTGGTTTTTTTTACAATTGAAGTATATTTCTTTATATGTGGTAGCTAAATAGCTTTTTTAATTTTGCTACAACTAATTTTAAACAAATTAATAGCTAAAAATATGTATTTTTCATGAAATTTAGATATCAATTTTTATCTTAAAAACAATGTTTGTTTTCAAGAATTTTAATGTATTTTTGAATGCTAAATAATGCGAAAATTTTACAATTTATTCAGCAACTTTTGACACAACTATATTTTACAATGTTATGAGCTAAAAATATGAATTTTTTCATGAAAGTTAGGTACAATTTTAATATTAAAAACAACTCTTGTTTCCAAGTGTTTAATGTATTTTGAAGCCTAAAAAATGTCGAAATTTGACATATTCAGCACTTTTAAACACTATATTTTACATATTCTGAGCTTAAAATAATGTATTTTTTCATGTAATTTATGTATCAATTTTATTCTTAAAAACAAGTTTTTTCAAGTGTTTTATGTATTTTTGAAGAGGCTAAAAAATGTCGAAAATTGAATTATTCATCTCTTTTTTTGATGAGAGAATTCAAAATGTGGAATTATAGTTTGTTGCGTTAGGAAATTGCTATTTTATAACTACTGTAAGGCTTATAATAGGAGTTTGAGACTCGATATGTGATACAATTGTATATTATAGTGTTTTTCATAGTTTCTTATTAATTTAGTGTTATATCTTTAATAGAAAAGAAGTTACCTAATGATAATGCTTTTATAACTCACAAAATGTGTTCTTTTTTCAATGATTTTAGCTAGTTATCGTGATATTTAGCTGTTTTCCTTCCTACAAATTGAGTATACAATCCTTTTCTTTTAGAATATTTTTTGGCACCTATAATAGCTTACATTACATTAACCTATAAATAGAAGAGTCAGAGGTATTTATTGTGAGATAACGGTATATTGCAAGCTTTTTTTGCATAGTTTCTTGTAAACTGTAGCGTTATTGTTATAATACAAGTATTTACTATCATATTGCTTATAAACCATAAATGAGTGTTGTCATGATCTTAGCTATTTATCGGTGATATACAGCTGTTTCCTACAATTGAGTGTAAAATCCTCTTTTTAGAATAATTAACATGCACCCTATAAGTAGCTTCATTCATTAGCTAATAAATGAAGAGTAAGAGGTTATTTATGTGATATAACAAGTATATTGCAAGTGTTTTTCATAGTTGTCTTCTAAACTGTAGCGTTAATTGTATATATACAGGTATTTTTTCTTATTATATGCTATAAACCCCAATACAATTAGTGTTTTTTCAATGATTTTATCTAGTTTATCCGTGATAGATACTGTTTTCCTATCAAATTGAAGTTCAAAATCCTCTTTTTAATAATAATGCACTATAAGTAAGCTTACATTACATTAACCTATTAAATAGAAGAAATTAAGAGGTTATTTATTGTGATATAACCGGTATATATTGCAAGCGTGTTTTTCAAGTTTCTTGTAACTGTGCGTTATTGTATATATACCAGTAGTTTTACTTATCATATTGCTATAATCCATAAAAATGTAGTGTTTTGTCAATGATTTTAGCTAGTCATCCCCAGTGAAGAGTGGTTTTTTCTACAAATTGAAGTATATTTCTTTAACTGTAGCTAAATAGCTTTTTATAGTTGCCTACACAACTATATTTTAGGCAAAATTAATAAGCTAAAAATATGTATTTTTCATGAAATTTAGAATATCAATTTTAATCTTAAAACAATGTTTTTTCAAGAAATTTTATGTATTTTGAAATGCTAAATAATGTCGAAATTTAACATTATTCAGCCACTTTTACACAACTATATTTTTACAATGTTATGAACTAAAAATATGATTTTTTTCATGAAATTTAGGTATCAATTTTAATCTTAAAAAAACAACTCTTTTTCAAGTGTTTTTAATGTATTTTTTTGAAAGCCTAAACAATGTCGAAATTTTGACATTATTCAGCACTTTTAAACACCTATTTATTTTACAATATTATGAGCTTAAAATATGTATTTTTCCATGTAATTTATGTATCAATTTTATTCATAAAAACAAAGTTTTTTCAAGTGTTTTAAATGTATTTTTGAAAGGCTAAAAATGTCGAAATTGAGCATTATTCAGCTCTTTTTATTGATGAGAAATTCAAATGTGGAATTATCGTTGTTTTCGTTTAGAAATTGCTTATTTTAAACTACGTAAAGCTTATAATAGGAGTTTGAGACTCCTATATTGTGATACAATGGTATATTCTTACGTGTTTTTTCATAGTTTCTTATTAATTGTAGTGTTTAATTCTTTAATACGAAGGAATTTACCTTATGATAATGCTTTATACCACAAATGTGTTTCTTTTCTATGATTTTAGCAGTTTATTCGGTGATATAGAGCTGGTTTTCCCTACAAATTGAAAGTAAACAATCGTTTTTTTTTAGAATAATTTGCACTTATACTAGCTTACATTACATTAAGCTGAGCTATACAAGAAGAGTAAGAGATTATTTATTGTGATATAACGGTTATATTGCAAGCGTTTTTTTTCAAATAGTTTTCTTCTAAACTGTAAGCTTATTGATATATACAGGTAGTTTTTTACTTATTATATGCTTAAAACCCTATAAAATGTAAGTGTTTTCCAATGATTTTACGATTATCAGTGGATATATAGCTTTTTCCTACAAATTTGAAGTACAAAATCCTCTTTTTAGAATATTGCACCTATAGGTAGCTTACATTACCTTAAGCTATTAAATAGCAGAGTAAAGGTTATTTATTGTGATATATACGTAATTGCAAGCGTTTTTCATAGTTTCCTCATTGTAAACTGTAGCGTTTTTTGTATATATACAAGTAGGTTTTAAACTTCATCATATGCTATAAACCCATAAATGTAGTGTTTTTCAATGACTTAGCTATTTATCAGTGATATACAGCTGTTTTCTGACAAAATTGAAAGTGTAAAACAAAATCTCTTTAAATAATTTGCACCTATAAGTAGCTTACTTAATTAAGCTAATAAATAGAGAGTAAAGGTTATTTATTGTGATAAACGGTGTATTGGAAGCGTTTTTCATAGTTTCTTCTAACTAGCGTTATTGTATATATCAGGTAGTTTTACTTATGATATTGCTATAAACCCATAAAATGTAGTGTTTTCAATGATTTTAGCTAGTTATCAGTGATATATAGGCTGTTTTCCTTACAAATTGAGTACAAAATCCTCTTTTTAGATAATATGCCCTTAAGTAGCTTGCATTACATTTAAGCTATTAGTAGAAGAGTCAGAGGTTATTTAGGTGTATAAAGGTATATTGCAAGCGTTTTTCATAGTTTCTTGTAAGCGGTACGTTATTGTATATATGACAGTAAGTGTTTACTTATCATATGCTATCAACCCAAAAAATGTAGTGTTTTCAATGATTTTAGCTAGTTATCAGTGAAGAGTTGTTTTTTCTACAATTGAAGTATATTTCTTTATATCTGTAGCTAAATAGCTTTTATATTTGCTGCAACTATATTACAAAATAATACTAAAAATATGTATTTTTCATGAAATTTAGATTCAATTTTAATCTTAAAACAACGTGTTTTTCAAGTGTTTTTAATGTATTTTTGAAAGTCCTAAAAACTGTCGAATTTGACATTATTCAGCACTTGTTTACCACAACTATATTTTACAATAAATATGAGCTTAAAATATGTATTTTCATGTAATTTATGTATCACTTTTATTTCTTAAAACAACGTTTTTTTTCCAATTGTTTTTAAAGTATTTTTTGAAGGGCTAAAAAATGTCGAAAATTGACATTTATCCAGACCCTTTTAGAAGAATAGAGATAGAGATTAGATAGAGAAATTCAAAGAATGTGGGGAATTTTGTTGCGTTTCGTTAGAAATTGGTATGTTAAACTACTGTAAGCTTATAACTTGGAGTTTGCACCTCTAATTGTGATACAATTGTTATATATACGTGTTTTTCATAGTTTTTCTTCTTAATTGTTAGTGTTATATCATTAATAGACGAATATACCTTATGATAATGCTTTTATTATACCCACAAATGTGTTCTTTTCAATGGTTTTAGCTGTTATTGGTGAATATTAGCTTATTGGCTACCATTGGAAGTATACAATCCTTGTTTTTAAATAATTTGGACCTTAATTATTCTTACATTACATTAAGCTAATTAATAGAGAGAAGAGGGTATTTTAATTGTATATACGGTATATTGCAAGCGTTTTTCATAGTTTTCTTTGTTAAACTGTAGCGTTATTGTTATATATTACAAGTAGTTTTAACTTATCTATTGCTATAAACCATAAAATGTAGTGTTTTTCATGATATTAGCATTTATCGGTGATATATAGCTATTTTCCTACAATTGAAGTATAAAATCCTCTTTTTAGAACAATTTGCACCTATTAGTACTTACACATTACTAGCTATAAATAGAAGAGTAAGAGGTTATTTAATTGTGATATAACGGTATATTGGCAGGCGTTTTTTCATAGTTCTTCCTAACTGTAGCGGTATTGGAAATAATACAAGTAGTTTTACTTATTATATTGCTATAAACCCATAAAATGTAATAATTCAATGATTTTAGCTAGTTATCGGTGATATATGCTGTTTTCCTACAAATTGAAGTATAAATCCTCATTTTTAGATAATTTGCACCTATAGATTAGCTTACATTACAAAGCTAATAAATATAAGAGTAAGAGGTTTATTTATGGTGCTATTACGGTGTATATTGCAACTTTTTTCATATTTTCTTGTAACTGTCGCATTTTGATATATACAAGTAGTTTTTTACTTGTGATCTATTGCTAAACCCCATAAATGTAGTGTTTTTCAATGATCTTACTATTTAATCGGTGATATACGCTGTTTTCCTACAAATTGAAGTGTAAAAATCCTCTTTTTTTGCATAATTTGCACCTATAAGTAGCTTACATTAAATTACTAATAAATAGAAGAGTAAGAGTTATTTATTGTGATATTACGGTATATTGCAAGCGTTGTTTTCACTAGTTTTGTCTTCTAGGGTAAAACTGGATTGTAGCGTTATTGTAATATAACCGGGTAGTTTTTTACTATTTTAGTAATTCTATAGAACCAATAAAATGTAGTGGGTTTCAATGATATTGCTAGTGTTATCAGTGATATAGTAGCTGTTTTCCCTACAAATTGAAGTAGGCAGAAATCCTGCTTTTTTTAGGAATGAATATGCAACGCTATACTATGGCTTACATACATTAAACTATTAAAATGAAGGAGTAAAGAGTTAATTATTGTTATATAACGGTATATTGGCAAGCGGTTTTTCCTGTGGTTTCATTGTAAAACTGTAGCGTTAATGTGTATAGAAAAGTAGTTTTGCTTATCGATTGCTATGGAATCCGCATAAAATGTGTGTTTTTCAATGATATTTAGCGAGTTATCAGTGAAGCGTTTTTTTTTTTTTTTCCGTCTTCATTTCGCTAGCAGAATTGGAAGTTATTTCGATTTAATCGTAATGCTAAAATAGCTTTTTATATTTGCTACAACTATAGTTTTACGAAAATGAATTAGCTAAAAATATGTATTTTTTTGTCATGGAAATTTAGATATCAATTTTAATCTTAAAAACTGATTTGTTTTTTTTTTCAAGAATTTTAATGTAATGTTTGAAATGCTAAATAATGTCGAATTTTTAACAATTATGCGAGCGAGAGATCAGCTTTTAACGAAACAACTATAATTTTACAATGTTATGAGCTAAACTATGAATTTTTTCATGAAGATTTAGGTATCAAATTTTAAATCTTGAAAAACAAGCAAACGTTTTTTTTCCAGTGGTTTTAATAATGTTTTTTGAAAGTCATAAAAAATTTGCGATAATTGACATTAGTTCAGTACAGGCTGGGTTTACACACAACTATAATTTTTAGCAATCATTGATGAGCTTAATGATGTATTCTTTTTCATAAGTAATTTATTGTATCAATTTTTTATTCTTGAAAAACATGACAACATTTTTTCAAGGGTGTTTTAATGTTAAAAAATTGTTTGAAGGCTAAAAAAAGGTCGAAAATTGACGATTATTCAAGAAGGGAACCCCTTTTGAGAAATAGAGATAGAGATTGAGAATAGAGAAATTCAAAATGTGGAATTATATTGTTTTCGTTTAGAACATGCTATTTAAACTACTGTAAGCTTATAATAGGCGTTTGAAACTCTATATTGTGATACAATTGTATATTATACTTGTTTTTCATGTTTCTTCCTTAATTGAGTGTATAATCATTAATAGAAAAATTACCTTATGATAATGCTTTATAACCCACAACAGTGTTTCTTTTCATGATTTTAGCTGTTATCGGTTAGATATAGCTGTTTTCTTACAATTGAAGTAACAATTCCTTTTTTAGAAAATTTTGCACTTATAAGTAGCCTTACATTACATTAATCTTTAAATAGAAGAGTCAGAGGTTATTTATTGTGGATATAACGGTATATTGCAAGCGTTTTTCTAGTTTCTTGTAAACTGTAGCGTTTTTTTGTATATATACAAGTAGTTTTTACTTATCATATTGCTATAAACCCATAAAATGTATGTTTTCAATGATCTTTCTATTTATCATTGATATACAGCTGTTTTTCCCCTACAAAATTGGAAGTGTAAAATCCTCTTTTTAGAATAATTTGCACCTATAAGTAGCTTACATTACATTATCTAATAAATAGAAGAGTACGGGTGTTATTTTTTGTTATATAACGGTAATTTGCAAGCGTTTTTCATAGTTGTTCTTCTTCTAAACTGTGCGTTATTGTATATATACAGGTAGTTTTACTTATTATATTGCTATAAACCATAAAATGTAGTGTTTTCAATATTTTAATCTAGTTTATCAGTGATATATAGCTGTTTTCCTACAAATTGAAGTAGCAAAATCCTCTTTTTAGAATAATATGCACCTATAGGTACTTACATTACATTAACCTATTAAATAGAAGAGTAAGAGGTTTTTATTGTTGATATAACGTATATTTGCAAGCTTTTTCATAGTTTCTTTAAACTGTAGCGTTATTGTAGATATACAAGTAGTTTTACTTATCATATTGTCTATGGAGCCGCATAAAATGTAAGTGTTCATGATTTTAGCTAGTTAGCAGTGGAGAGAGTGTTTTTTTTCTACAAATTGAAGTATATTTCTTTATATCTGTAGCTAATAGCTTTTTATATTTGCTAACAACTATATGTTACAAAATTATAGCTAAAATATGTATTTTTCATGAAATTTCGATATCAATTTTAATCTTAAAACAATGTTTTTTCAAGAATTTTAATGTATTTTTGAATGCTAAATATGTCGAAAATTTTACATTATTCAGGCACTTTTACACAACTATATTTACAAGTGTTATAGAGCTAAAAATATGTATTTTTCATGAAATTTAGATATCAATTTTAATCTTATAAACAATGTTTTTTTTCAAGTATTTTAGATGTATTTTTTGAAATGCTAAATAATGTCAAAATTTGACATGATGCAGCACTTTTACACAACTATGTTTTACAATATTATGACTTAAAATATGTATTCTTTCATGAAATTTAGCTATCATGTTTATTCTTAAAAACACGTTTTTTTCAAGTGTTTTAATGTATTTTTTAAGGGCTAAAAAATTCGAAAATTGACATTATCCGCCCTTTTTATGATAGAGAAATTCAAAATGTGGATTTATAGTTGTTTTCGTTAGAAATTGCTATTTTAAAATACTGTAATCTTATAATAGGGATTTGAGCCTCTATCTTGTGATCAATTGTATATTTATTCGTGTTTTTCATATTTCTTCTTAATTGTAGTGTTATATCAGTAATAGAAGGAAATTTACCTTATGATAATGCTTTAATACCTCAATGTGTTCCTTTTTCAATTGATTTTAGCTATTTATCGGTGATATATAGCTGTTTTCCTACAAATTGAAGTATAAAATTCCTTTTTTAGATATTTTGGACCTATAAGTAGCTTTACATTACATTAAATGCTAATAAATAAATGAGATAAGAGGGTTTTTTATTGTGGGGATATAACATATAGTTGCAAGCGTTTTTCATAGTTTCTTGTAAACTGTATCGTTATGGATATATATAATAGTTTTACTTATCAATATTGCTATAAACCCATACAATGTAGTGTTTTCAATGATGATGTAGCTATTTATCGTGATATATAGCTATGTTTCCTACAAATTGAAGTATAAAAATCCTCTTTTTAGCACAATTTGCACCTATTAGTAGCTGACATTACATTAAGCCTATAAGATAGAAGAGTAAGAGGTTATTTATTGTGATATAAAACGGATATTGCAGGTCGGTTTTCATAGTTTCTTCTAAACTGTAGCGTTATTGTATATAATACAAGTCGTTTTACTTATTATATTGCTATAACCCCTAAGATGTAATAATGTCCAATGATTTTTTAGCTAGTTATCAGGGATAATAGCTGTTTTTTCCTAAAAATGAAGGTATAAAATCCTCTTTTTAAGAATAATTTGCACCTATAAGTAGCCTACATTACATTAAGCTATTAAATCGAATAGTATGAGGTTATTTATTGGATTTAACGCTATAGTGCAAGCGTTTTTCATAGTTCTTCTAAACTGTACGTTTATTGTATATATACAGGTAGTTTTACTTATTATATTGCTATAAACCCATTAAAATTTAGTATTTTCCATGTTTTGGAAAGCTAGTTATCTGTGATATATAGCTGTTTTTCCCTACAAATTGAATACATAAGATCCTCTTTTTAGAATAATATGCACCTATAAGTAAGCTTTACATTACATTAGCTATTAAATAGAAGAGTAAGAGGTTATTTATTGTTATATAACGTATATTGCAGCGTTTTTTCCCATAGTCCTTGTAAACTGTACGTTTTGTAGATATACAAGTAGTTGTTACTTATCATATTGCTATAAACCCATAAGAGGATGTTTTCAATTATATTAGATCTTTTAATCGTTGATATATAGATGTATTCCGTACAAATTGAAGTATACAATCCTTTTTTTAGAATAAATTTGGACATATAGAGTACTTCATTATATTAAGTTAATAAATAGAGAGATTAAAGTTTATTTTTGTGGATAATGGTATATTGCAGCGTGTTTTTTTCATATTTTCTTGTAAACTGGTAGCATTATTGTATATTTACAAGTAGTTTTACTTATCATATTGCTATAACCCATAAAATTGTAGTGTTTTCATGATATTAGCTATTTATCGGTGATATTATAGCTGTTTTCCTACAATTGAAGTAATAAAATCCTCTTTTTTAGAATAATTTTGCACCTATAAGTAGCTTACTTGACATTAACGCTATTAAATAGAAGAGTATGGGTTATTTTAATTGTGGATATAACGGTATATTGCAAGCGTGTTTTATATGTTTCTGCTAACTGTAGCGTTATTGTATAGTATACTAGTAGTTTTACATATTATTTGCTATAAAACCCATAAATGTAGTGTTTTCAATGATTTTAGCTAGTTTTTATCAGTAATATATTAACTGTTTTTCTGACAAATTGAAGTATAAAATCTCTTTTTAGAGAATAATTTGCACCTATAGTAGGCATTATATTACATTAAGCTATTAAAATAGAAGATAAGAGTTTATTTATTGTGATATAACGGGTATATTGCAAGTGTTTTTTCATGTTTCTTGTACACTATGGCGTTATGTATATTACAAGTAGTTTTAACTTTATCTATTGCTCTATACACCCATAAAAGTATGTTTTTCAATGATTTTAGCTAGTTATCATGAAGAGGTTTTTTTGTGGTGGAACAATTGAGTATATTTCCTTATATCTGTAGCTAAATAGCTTTTTAATATTTGCCTACAACTATATTTTTAACAAAATTGATAGCTAAAAAACAATATGTATTTTTCTGAGAAATTTAAGATATCAATTTTAATCTTAACAACAATGTGTTTTCAGAATTTTAATGTATTTTTGAAATGCTAAATAGATGTCGAAATTTACGATTTTTTCAGCACTTTTACCCAACTATATTGTTACAATGTTATGAGCTAAAAATATGAATTTTCATGAAAATTTAGGTATCAATTTTAATCTTAAAAAACAACGTTTTTTCAAGTGTTTTTAAATGTATTTTTTGAAGGCCTAAAAATTGTCGAAATATGACATTATTCAGCACTTTACTCAACTATAGTTTACCATATTGAGCTTAAATAATGTATTTTTCATTAATTTATGTATCAATTTTATTTCCTAAAAACACGTTTTTTTCAAGTGTTTTTTAACTATTTTGAGGGCAAAAATGTCGAAAATTGACATTTTCCAGCTCCTGTTTTGATAGAGAAATTCAAATGTGGAATTATCGTTGTTTTTCGAAGGAGAATTGCTATTTTTAAACTACGTAAGCTTATAATACGGCTTTGAGACTCTATATTGTGATACAATTGTATATTATACGTGTTTTTTCATAGTTTTTTCTTCCCCCCACCCTAATTGTAGTGTTATATCATAATAGAAAAAATTTTACCTTATGATAATGGTTTATACCCCAAAATGTGTTCTTATTCATGATTTTAGCTAGTTATCGTATATATAGGCTGTTTTCTTACAAAGTTGAAGTAAACTCCTTTTTTTTAGAATAATTGCACTTATAAGTAGCTTACGATTACTAAGCTTTTAAATAGAAGATCAGAGGTTATTTTTGTGTGATAATAATCGGTATATTGGCAGCAGTTTTTCATATTTCTTGTAAACTGTAGCGTTTTTTGTAATATATACAAGTAGTTTACTATCATAGTGCTATAAACCCATAAAATGTAAGTGTTTTTCCAATGATCTTAGCTATTTTTACGTGATTATACCTGTTTCCCTACAATTGAAAGTGTAAAATCCTCTTTTAGATAATTTCACTTATAAAAGAATAGCTTACTTACATTAAGCTAATAAATAGAAAGAGTATAAGAGTTATTTTTTGTTAATAAACGGATATTGCCAGCGTTTTTTCATAGTTTTCTCCTAAACTGTAGCGTTATTGTATATATACAGGTAGTTTTACTTATTATTTGCTATAAACCCATAAAAAGTAGTGTTTTCAATGTTTTAGCTAGTTTTTCAGTTTATATATGGGTTTTTTCCTACAAATTGAAGTACAAAATCCTCTTTTTTTGAATAATATGGGACCTATAGGTACTTACTTACATTAACCTATTAAATAGAAAGTAAAGGTTATTTATTGTGATAAACGTAATTGCAAGCGTTTTTTTATAGTTTTCTTGTAAACCCGTAGCGTTATTGTATATATACAGTAGTTTTACTTATCATATTGCTATAAACCATAAAATGTAGTGTTTTCAAAGATTTTAGCTAGTTATCATTTAAGAGTGTTTTTTTCTACAAATTGAAGTATATTTCCTTTTATATCTGTAGCTAAATAGCTTTTTTATATTTGCTACAACTATATTTTTACAAATTAATAGCTAAAAATATGTATTTTTCATGAAATTTTTGATATCAATTTTAAACTTAAAAACAATGTTTTTCAAGAAATTTTTAAAGTATTTTTGAAATGCTAATAATGTCGAAATTTTACATTATTCACACTTTACACAAATATATTTTACAATTTATGAGCTAAAATATTTAAATTTTTTATGAAATCTAGGTATCAATTTTAATTAAAACACGTTTTTTTTAAGTGTTTTAATGTATTTTTGAAAGCCTAAAAAATTCGAAATATGACATTATTCAGCACTTTACAACAACTATATTTTACAATATTTTGACTTAAAAAATTTTATTTTTCATGTAATTTATGTATCAATTTTATTCCTAAAAAAAACGTTTTTTCAGTGTTTTAAATCTATTTTTGAAGGCTAAAAAATGTCGAAAATTGACATTATTCAGCTCTTTTTTTTGATAGAGAATTCAAAAAGTGGAATTATAGTTGTTTTCGTTAGAAATTGCTATTTTAAAGCTACTGTAGCTTATAATAGGAGTTTGAGACTCTATATTGTGATACAATTGTATATTTTACGTGTTTTTCATAGTTTCTTCTTTAAATTGTAGTGTTTATCATTAAAAGAAGGAATTTACTATATGATAATGCTTTTTACCCTCAAAATGTTTCCTTTTCAATGATTTTAGCTAGTTATCGGTGATATATAGCTGTTTTCCTACAATTGAAGTATAAAATCCTCTTTTAGAATAATTTGCACTTTTAAGTAGCTTACATTACATTAAGTATTAAATAGAAGAGTCAGAGGTTATTTATTGTGATATAAAGGTATATTTTCAAACGTTTTTCATAGTTTCTTGTAAAATGTAGCGTTTTGTATATATACAAGTAGTTTTACTCATCATATTGCTATAAACCCATAAAATGTAGTGTTTTCAATGATCTTAGCTATTTATCGGTGATATATAGCTGTTTTCCTACAAATTGAAGTATAAATCCTCTTTTAAATAATTTGCACCTATAAAAAGCTTACATTACATTAAGCTATTAAATAGAAGAGTAAGAGGTTATTTAAAGTGATATAACGGTATATTGCAAACGTTTTTCTAGTTTCTTGTAAAATGTAGCGTTTTTGTATATATACAAGTATTTTACTTATCATATTGCTATAACCCATAAAATGTAGTGTTTTCAATGTCTTAGCTATTTATCGGTGATATACAGCTGTTTTCCCACATTGAAGTGTAAAATCTTCTTTTTTAGAATAATTTGCACCTATAATAGCTTACATTACATTAAGCTAATAAATAGAAGATTTAAAAGGTTATTTTATTGTGATATAACGGTATATTGCAAGCGTTTTTCATAGTTTCTTGTAAACTGTAGCGTTATTGTATATATACAAATATTTTTACTTATCATATTGCTATAAACCCTAAAATGTAGTGTTTTCAATTGATTTTAGCTAGTTATCAGTGAAGAGTGTTTTTTTTTCTACAAATTTAAGTATATTTCTTTATATCTGTAGCTAAATAGCTTTTAATTTTGCTACAACTATATTTTACAAAATAATAATAACAAATATGTATTTTTTCATGAAATTTAGATATCAATTTTAATCTTAAAAACAATGTTTTTTCAAGAATTTTAATGTATTTTTGAAATGCAAAAAATGTCGAAATTTTACATTATTCACACTTTTTACACACTATATTTTACAATGTTATGAGCTAAAAAAATTTAATTTTTCATGATTTGGTATCAATTTAATCTTAAAAACAACGTTTTTTTAAGTGTTTTAATGTATTTTTGTAGGCCTAAAAATTGTCGAAATATGACATTATTCAGCACTTTTACACAACTATATTTTACAATATTATGAGCTTAAATAGTATTTTTTCATGTAAATCTTTTTTTTGTTTTTTCAATTTTTAA
>JACEEZ010018854.1:0-53122 GCA_016584305.1 Chionoecetes opilio | reverse complement strand
TTGGGGTGTTGGGGGTCTGAGTGTGTGTGTGTGTTGGGGTCTGTGTGTGTGTTTGTGTGTGGTTGGGGGTCTGTGTGTGTGTGTGTGTTGGGGGGTCTGTGTGTGTGTGTATGTTTGGGAGGGTGATGGTGTGTGTGGTGGGGGGTCTTTGTGGTGTGTGTGTTGGGGGTCTGAGTGTGTGTGTGTGTTGGGGTCTGTGTGTGTGTGTGTGTGTGTTTTGTGTGTTGTGTTGGGGGTCTGTGTGTGTGTGTGGTGTGTTGGGGTTGTTGTGTGTGTGTTGTGTGTTGGTGGGGGTCTGTGTGTGTGTGTGGGGGTTGTGTTGTGTGGTGTGTGTGTGGGTGTGGGTGTGTGGGGGTTGTGTTGTGGGGGGTCTGTGTGTTGGGGGTCTGTGTGTGTTGTGTGTGTGTTGGGAGGGTCTCTGTGTGTGTGTGTGTGTGTTGTGGGGTGGTTATGTGTGGGTGTGTGTGTGGGATGGTGGGGTTGTGTGTGTTGGGGGGTCTGGTGTGTGGTGTGTGTGTGTGTCTTGGGGGGTTGGTGTGGTGGTGTGTGTGGTTGGGGGTGTTGGTGGGGTTGTGTGTGTGTGGTGGGGGGGGGTGTGGTGTGTGTGGGGGGGTGGTGTGTGTGTGTGGGGGGGGGGTTTGTGTGTGGGGGGGGGTCTGTGTGGTGTGTGTTGGGGGGTCTGTGGGTTGTGTGTTGGGGGGGTCTGTTGGTGTGGTGTGTGTGTGTGTGTTGGGGGGTCTGTGTGTGTGTGTGTGTTGGGGGGTCTGTGTTGTTGGTGTTGTGTGGTGTGTGTTGTTTGTGTGTGTGTGTTGTGTGTGTTTTGGGGGGTTGTGTGTGTGTTGTGTGTTTTGGGGGGTCTGTTGCGTGTGTGTGTGTTGGGGGGTCTGTGTGTGTGTGGTGTGTGGGGGGGTTGTGTGTGTGTGTGTGTGTGTGTGTGGGGGGTCTGTGTGGGTTGTGTTGTGTGTGTGTTGGGGGGGTCTGTGTGGGGGTGTGTGTTGGGGGGGTCTGTGTGTTGGGGGGGTTGTGGGTTGGTGTTTTTGGGGGTTGTGGTGTTGGGGGGGTCTGTGTGCGTGTGTGTGTGTTGGGGGTCTGTGTGTGTGTGTGTGTGTGTTGGGGGGTCCTGTGCGTGTGTGTTGTGTGTTGGGGGTTGTGTGTGTGGGTGCTGTTGGGGGTTGTGTGTGGTGTTGGGGGGTTGTGCTGGTGTGTGTGTTGGGGGGGTGTGTGGTGTTGGGGGTGTGTTGTGTGTGTGTGGGTGTGTGTTGGGGGTCTGTGGTGTGTTGTGTGTGGGGGGTGTGGTGTGTGTTGGGGGGTCTGTGTGTGTGTGTGTGTTGGGGTTGTGTGTGGGGGTGTGTGTGTGGGTATGGGGGGTGTTGTGTGTGTGTGTTGGTGTGTTGTGGTGTGTGTTGTGGGTGTGTGTGTGTGGTGTGTCTGGTGTGGTTGTTGTGGTCTGTTGTGTGTGTGTTGGGGGGTCTGTGTTGTGTGTGTGTGTGGGTTGTGTGTGGTGTGGGTTGGGGTGTGTGTGTGTGTGGTTGGGGGGGTCTGTGTGTGTGTGTGGGGGTTGTGTGTGTGTGTGTTGGTGTGGGGGGTTGTTTGGGGGGTCTGGTGTGTGTGTGTGTTGGGGGGGTCTGTGTGGTGTGTGTGTGTTTGGGGGGTTGGGTCTGTGTGTGTGTTGGGGGGTTGTGTTGTGTGTGTGTTGGGGGGTGTGTTGTGTGTGTGTGTTGTGGTGGGGTCGGTGTGTGTGTGTGTTGTGGGGGGTCTGTGGGTGTGTGTGTGTGTTGGGGGTGGTCTGTTGTGTGTTGGGGGGTCGTGGTGTGTGTGTGTTGGGTGTCTGTTGTGTGTGTTGGGTGTGGTTGTGGGGGTCTGTGGTGGTTGGGGGGTCTGTTGTGTGTTGTGTGTTGTTAGGGGGTCTGTGTGTGTGTGTGGGTGGTGTGTGTGTGGTGTGTGTTGGGGGGTCTGTGTGTGTGTGTGTGGGGGGGTCTGTGTGGTGTGTGTGTGTGTTGTGTTGGGGGGTCTGAGTGTGTGTTGTGTTGGGGGGGTCTGTGGTGGTGGTGTGTGTGTGTTGGGGGGGTTGGGGTGTGGTGTGTGTGTTTGGGGGGTCTGTGGTGTTGGGGGTCTGTGTGTGTGTGTGTTGGGGGGGTCTGTGTGTGTGTGTGTGTGTTGGGGGGGTCTGTGTGTGTGTGGGGTTGGGGTGTGTGTGTTGGGGGTCTGTGTGTGTGTGTGTTTGGGGGGGTCTGTGTGTGTGTGTGTTGGGGGGGTCTGTGTGTGTGTGTGTGTTGGGGGTCTGTGTGTGTGTGTGTGTTGGGGGGTCGTTGTGTGTGTGTGTGTTGGGGGGTCTGGGTGTGGTGTGTGGGGGGGTCTGTGTGTGTGTGTGTGTTGGGGGGTCGGTGTGTGTGTGTGTGTGTTGGGGGGGCTGGTGTGTGTGGTGTGTTGGGGGGGTCTGTGTGTGTGTGTGGGTGGGGGGTCTGTGTGTGGTGTGTGGGGGGTCTGGGTGTGTGGTGTGTGTGTGTTGTGTGTTGGAGGGTCTGGGTGTGTGTGTTGTTGGTGGGGTCTGTGTGTGGTTGGTGTGTGTGGGGTCTGTGTTGTGGTGTGTTGTGGAGGGTCTGAGGGTGTGTGTTGGGGTCTGTGTGTGTGTTGGGGGTCTGTGTGTTGTGTGTGTGGGTCTGTGTGTGTTTGGGGGGTTGTGGTGTGGGTTGTGTGTGTGTGGTTGGGGTCTGTGTGTTGTGTGGGGGGTCTGTGTGTGTGTTGGGGGGTGTGTGTTGGGGGTTGTGTGTGGGTCGTGTGGTGGTGTGTGTGTGTGGTGTTGTGTGTGTTGGGGGGGTCTGTGTGTGTGTGTGTGTGTGTTGGGGGTGTTGGGTCTGTGTGTGTGTGTTGGGGGTGTGTGTGGTGTGTGTTGGGGGGTCTGTGTGTGTGTGTTGGGGGGGTCTGAGTGTGTGTGTTGGGGGGGTCTGTGTGTGTGTGTGTGTGTGTTGGGGGGTCTGTGTGTGTGTTGTGTTGGGGGGGTTGGATGTGTTGGGGGGGTCTGTGTGGTGTTGGGGGGGTCTTGTGTGTGTGTGTTGTGGGGGGGTCTGTGCGGTTGTGGTGGGGGTCTGTGTGGTGTGTGTGTGGTGGGTGTGTGTGTGTGGTGGGTGTTGTGTGGGGGGTGTTGTGGTGTTTTGTGTGTTGGGGGGTCTGTGTGTGTGTGTGTGTTGGGGGTCTGTGTGTGGTGTGTTTGGGGGGCTGTGTGTTGTGTTGGGGGGGGGGGTTGTGTGTGTGTGTGTTGGTGGGGTCTGTGTGGTGGTGCTCTGGGTGGTTGTGTGTGTGTGTGGGTGTGGTGTTGTGTGTGTTGTTGGTGGGTGTGTTGGGTGGTGTGTGTGTTGGTGTGTGGGTGTTGTGTGTGTGTGTAGTGTTGGGGGGGTCTGTGTGTGTGTGTGGGTTGGGGGTGTGTGTGTGTGTGTGTGGTTGGGGGGTCGTGTGTGTGTGTGTGTTGGGGGTCTGTGTGTGTGGTTGTGTGTGGTGTGGTGTGTTTGGGGGGTTGTTGTTGTTGTGGTGTGTGTGTGTGTGTGTGTGTGTGTGTTGGGGGGGGTCTGTGTGTGTGTGTGTGGGGGTGTCTGTGTGTGTGTGTTGGGGGGTCTGTGTGTGTGTGGTGGGTGTGTTGGTTGGGGGGTTTGTGTGTTGTGTGTGTGTGTGTGTTGGGGGATCTGGGTGGTTGGGGGGTCTGTGTGTGGGATGTGTGGGTGTGTGTGTGTTGGGGGGTCTGTGTGTGGTGTGGTGGTTTGGGGTGTTGTGTGGTGTGTGTGTGTGGGGGGGCTGTGTGTGTGTTGTGTGTGTTGGGGGGTCTGTGTGTGTGTGTTGGGGGTGTGTTGTGGGTGTGGTGTTGGGGTGTGTGTGTGTGGTACTTACTATACTGACTGATACTATCTACTACTACTACCACTTGACTATACTGGTACTTCTACTACCACCACCACCAGCCACCACCACCGTCTGTTACTACTATACTTGATCTTACTACACTTAGTCTATGTACTACCTACTATATACCATACCACCACTACCACCACTACCACCACCACCACCACACTACTACTACACTACTATACTACACTATTCCTCACTAATACCTATATACTACTAATACCACACTACTACACACTACCACACATACACCACCACACCACTACTACTAATCCTACTACACTACTACCACCTACTACTACACCACCACCACCTACTACTACTACACCTACCACTACACACACTACCACACACTACTACATACTACTAACACTATACTACACTACTACTACCTACCTACTACACACTACACCACCACCACCACACCACATACTACTACTACTACTACTATACTACTACACACTACTACTATACCACCACCACACTACCTACTACATACTACTACTACTACTACTACTACTACTACTACTACACTACTACTACTACTATTTCAGGTTGGCACGGTGCTAACCTGGAGACATTGTGTCGGCTTTCAAAACGCGTCACGACTCTTTCACACACTTTCTAACTTAATGCAGGGAAAACTGAATTACTACTACCACTTACTACTATGTTGCTACTACTATCTATCTACTACTACTACTACTACTACTACTACTACTATTTGCAGGTTGGCAGCTTGTGGTCGCTAACCTGGGGGACTTGTTCGCTTTCAAACGCGTCACGACTCTTTTTCAACACAACTTTTGGAATCTTTAAATGGGGGGAAAAAAGGGGGCCCTTTGGGTTTGAAAAGGGTGTTGTGTGTTGGTGTTGGTGTTGTGTGTCTGTGGGGTGTGTGTCTGTTGTGTGGGGTGTGGTCTTTGTGTTGTTGTGTGTGTCGTGTGTTGTGTGTGTGGGTGTGTGTGGTGCTGTGTTGTGTGTGTGTGTGGGGGGGTGTGTGTTTGTGTCTTGTGTGTGTGGTGTGGTTTTGTGTGTGTGTGTGTGTGGGGTGGGGTGGGTTTTGTGTGTGGTGTGTGTTTGTGTGTGGTGTGTTGTGTGTGTGGGGTAGAGATGTCTACTATATTCTGTATTTATCTATCTTCTCGCTCTGCCAGGGTTCCTTCTCTCTCTCTTCTCTCTCCTCTTTGTTGTGGTTTGTATATTCTCTCCTCTTCCTCTCTCTCTCCTTCTCTCTCCCCTCTCTTCTCTCCTCTCTCTCTCTCTCTCTTCTCTCTCTCTCTCCCTTCTTTTGGGCATGAGAATGTAGATAGTTTAGGTCGCATTTTGATATTATTACTACCAGGTAGATACCTAGCCCGCCCCGCCTGTAAGGGGGGGGAGAAAGGGCGTGAGAAAGTTCCAAATGGGGGGTTTAATTTCCCGTTTTGGGGGTCTCGTTTTGAAGAGGAGGGTGAAAGGAATTGTGGAAGTAGGGGTGGTGGTGGTGGTAGTAGGTGGTATGGTTTTTTTTTGGGTAGTAATGGTAGTAGTAACAAAGAAATCCACCCTTTAACACCCAAAAACTAAGTAGCAAAAATAAAAAATGATTCCTCCCCACAATCCCTGCGACGTGTTGTGATTCGAAGCACTAACGAACCCTCAATATAAGCTTTAAAAACTATACCAACACTGTTAAAAACTCCATTTCCTAAATTTAAAGCTTGTAACGTTACAGGTAAATAATTTTTGGGTCAAAGGTCAATAGGCAGGGCGGGGGAAAGGGAAATTTAAGGGAAGGGGGTTTAAAGTGTTTCAAGCAGTGTTGCAGAGTTGACCTGTTTGAAAAATTCGGAGGGAGCGGTAGTCGAGTGCGAGCCTTAGGCGAGCAAGACTGTGTGGTGTGTGCGTGCGAGGGCAGCGGGAGGGGGAAGGAGGGTGGGGTCCGCGCTGGGGGAGGAAGCAGGTGGTGCAGGGCGGGAGCTGGGGGGGGAAAAAGCAGGTGTTGAGGGCAGGCACTGAAGGAAAAAACGGGTGGTTTCGGCGGGAGGGAAGGGAGGAAGCGGGGTGTTGTGCAGGTGCTGGAAGGGGAAGCAGGGTGTGGCAGGCAGGCACTGGAAGGGGAAGCGGGGTGTGTGCGGGCAGGCAGCGGGGAAGGGGGAAGCAGGGGTGTGTGCAGGCCTGGAAAGGAGGAACAGGGTTGTGGGGGGCGGGCAGGGGAAGAGGAAGCAGGGTGTGTGCAGGGCGGGGCACTGGAAGGGGGAGCAGGGTGTGTGGGGGGACTGGGGGGGAGTAGGGGCAGATTTTTGGCCCAAAACAACGCTTTTTTTTGTTGCTTTTTTTCATTTTTCTGCAGTGCCGATGTAGAGGGGGAAGGGGAGGGCGGGGCCGGGGCGGGTCTAGGGGGGGCCTTTGGCCTACCCTATTGCTCAAAATGGCCCCCACAGATCTGAGTCGGGTTAATGAAAATTCACCCCTTTTTTATAACCGGGCCCCCTGGCCACGTCCAAAACTATAATACTTTTCCCCGGGCCCACCCACACTAGATCTGGTGGGTAGCCGGGCCCACCCCTGTCCCTTTCCCTGGGCGGGCCGCTGTGAGGGAGGGAGGGAGGAGGGAGGGCTGCGTGTGATTGAGGTTTTTTGGGCCCCCGCAAAGTAAGGCGTTCCTCGTTATCTTCTCCCTTAATAACGTAATCGGCTGACCCCTGCGTCCTAGGACCCCCCCCGGGGTGCCCCCCCCCCCATGGTCCCATGGCTGCAGAATTGCTGGCACCTGACCTGACGCTGTGCCTCAACACCCTTCTTGGGGGCATCAGAATGGCCCTAAAACCCCCGTTGCCTGTGCCCTCCCTACTCCCCCTGGCCCCCATACCAGCTGTCCCCCCCTGGCCCCATACACGCTGTCCCCCCCCCTCCCCCCCAACCGCTTCCCCCCTCCGGGCCCCCCATCCCACGGTCCCCCCCCCGGGGCCCCCCCTACCAGCGGCCCCCCCGGGCCCCCATAACAGCTTCCCCCCCCCGGGGGCCCCATACACGCTGGCCCCCCCCCGGGCCCCCATACACACTGTCCCCCCCCCCCCGGGCCCCCATACACGCTTGCCCCCCCGGCCCCCATACCAGCTGTCCCCCCCCCCGGGCCCCCCCTACACAGCTGTGCCCCCCCCGGGGGCCCCCTACACAGCTGTGCCCCCCCCGGGCCCCCAACACAGCTGTCCCCCCCCCTTGATAGATACCTACCACCCAGGGGTCTGTGTCGTGGTGTGTACGTGTGTTTTGGTGTTTTGTGTATTCCCCAGGGTTTTGCCAGCGAGCAGACTCGCGACCGGCAGTTTCCCCCTCCCAGTGCGAGCTTGGGAGTCATTATTCCGATCTTTGGGCAATGTTTGGACCTCACACACCACCACCCCCCACCCCCTTGTTTAAAGGGGGGACGTTCCCGCCCAAATTTGTCAGTGGAAAAACCCCCGGGGGATCGAACGTTGGCCCAAAAATGGGCCGGGCGCCCTAACCCCCCGAGCCGTTCGGGCGGGGGGTGTGTGTGTTTTGTGTGTTGTGCTATTTAAATTTAAATATATTTTTAATCATTTTTATTCTTATTTTATTTATTTTTTTTTCCTTCGGGCCCGGGTTGAACCCCGGCCATGCTCGGCGTGAGCCCAACCAGCTGTTGTCCTTCCCTCTGGACGGTGGGAATGGGTACAGGGGGGAACCCTGGAACTGGGGTCACCCGGAAGTCACGCCATACGGCTAAAGGCAAATGAGACGGAGATGAGCACCGGGGCCATGGCCTCCTATTACCTTAATAAAGTGGGTATTTTTTCCCTATGATTTATGTTCATAACCTCTGTCTACATTGCAATACCTTTATTTTTTTTAAATAATGATATAAAATAGACGTTGAAAATCCCCTGTTAATCACACTAATACATTAAATGCAAAAATGTGCATAGTATTGCCTCTGTTCTTACTGTTCACAAGACATTATTTTATCTGCCACACCACACACCCACAACAACACCACTCCTGACTCCTTTACTTTTTTTAACTCTTCTTCCTTTGGTTTATTCCGTGGCAAAGTCCAAATGTTTTTTATATTTTCATCCCTACTTGTCGAGAGAGAGAGAAATGAGAGAGGGGAGAAGAGAGAGAGAGAGAGAGAAGAGAAGAGAGAGAAGAGAGAAGAAGAGAGCGCGCTATTGCTATTGCTATTTCTATTTACTTTAGATTTCCACCCTCAGTATTTCTGTGAGGCCTTTGAGTGGTTTTTTGAAGCTGGGGGAAGAAGAGAGGCCCTACGGTTTATTTTCATATTTTTATTTAATCCTACTACTACTACTACTAGTACTACTACAACAACAAATACTTTTTTCCTGGCCATGCGCCCCACACGCCTCCTGTCTTACTACTACTAAACAAATTTTTCCGGGGCCAAAGCTGTCAATCCCCTTTCCCCACACTGCCTCCATGTCTTTCCCGGCCGCCCGGGGGACGGTGACGGGGGACTTCCACTCAACAGCTCTCCCCAATGCCCACCCCTTCCTCCTCTCACGTGCCCAAAAACCCCCTCCATCGCCTTAACCGTGTACATGAGCAATTTTCTGGATCTTTTGGTAATTTTTACCCTTTGTGCCCGTAGTGGTGGCAAAAAGTCCGTGTCGTCACGCGGCGTTTTCGGGTAAGATCTTCTACGGCACACTCGCCCCCACAGCATAAACATCTGCCTTCCTTCTAGCAAAGGACCATGTCTTCATCCAGTACGTCACCATCTGTACACTGCACTGTATGGGGGGGGGGGTGGGGGGGGCAGTTTTTAAAAGAAGGGGACTTCCTGTCATCTTTTATTTTCACGTCAGACTCACATTTTAATCATACAGGTCTCAGAAGTCAAGGTTTTTAAAATTTCAGAGGGCAAGGGGACAACCCGCCGTACGGGACCACCATGGGACGGCACACAGCGTCACGTGGCAAGACCAGTCCTACGAACTCCCCTGGGCGCTGTGGTGGGGGGGAAGACACGCCACCGCCACCACGTGGCGCTGTGGGGGGAGGGGAAAACACGCCAGCCAGCCAGCCCCTGTGGGCGCTGTGGTGGGGGAAACACGCCCCCAGGGAAAAGCCACTGTGGCGCTGTGGTGGGGAGGGAAGACACGCCAGCCAGCCAGCCACTATGGTCGCTGTGGTGGGGGGGGAAGACACGCCACACAGACAGCCACTGTGGTCCCCCTTGGTGGGGAGGGAAGACCCCAGCCCCCGCCACTGGGGGGCGCTTGGGGGGGGGGAAACCGCCCGCCACCACCCCTGTGGTCGCTGTGGTGGGGAGGGAAACCCACCCGCCCCAGCCACTGTGGTCGCTGTGGTGGGAGGGGAAAACACCCGCCCCCACCAGCCACTGGGTCGCTGTGGTGGGAGGGAAGAACCCCGCCCCGCCAGCCACTGTGGCGCTGTGGTGGGGAGGGAAGACCGCCACCACCAGCCACTGTGGTCGCTGTGGTGGGGGGGGAAGACACGCCAGCCAGCCAGCCAGCCATGTGGTCGCTGTGGGTGGGGAGGAAAACACGCCCGCAGACACCTCCTGAACAACAGCAGCAGCCAAAAAGGGACAAGGGTGGGGCTGAGGGGGGCAGGGCAGGGGCAGGGGGGGAAAGTTTTGAGTTCTCAGGGGGAGGGCAGGCTGACAACTTAAGACCGTTCTTTTATACACGGCGGACCCCCGGGGATTGACTCCTTAAATTTTTTATTTTATTATTTTTGTTGTTTCTTTGTCATGGTTGTAGCTAAAATAACAACAGTAAAAAAATAAAAAGTTGAAATAACTTAAGTTTAAGGATCAAAGGCCCCGGGGGTCCGCCGTGTTTTTCAGAACTGGTTTTTTAAATTGTAGCCTGCCCCGCCCCTGAGAATCAAAACTTTCCACCCCGCCCCTGCCCGCCCCCCCCAGCCCCCCAGCCTTCCCTTTGGCTGCTGGTGTTGTTCCAAGGGTGTCTGTCTGGTGTGTCTTCTCTCCCCACCCCAGCGACCACAGTGGCGGTGGCTGGCGTTCTTCCCTCCCACCACAGCGACCCCAGTGGCTGGCGGGGTGGCGGTCTTCCCTCCCCACCACAGCGCCACAGTGGCTGGGTGGCTGGTGTGTCTTCCCTCCCCACCACAGCGGCTGGGGGTGCGTGTCTTCCCCCCCACCACAGCGACCACAGTGGCTGGCTGGCTGGTGGCTTCTTTCCCCCCCCATCAAGGCGACCACAGTGCTGGCTGGTGTTTGTTTCCCTCCCCACCACAGCGGGTGGCTGGCTGGCGTGTCTTCCCTCCCCCCCACGCGACCCCAGTGGCTGGCTGGGTGGCTGGGGGTGTCTTCCCTCCCCATCAAGCGACCCCAGTGGCTGGCTGGTGGTTTCTTCCCTCCCCACCCCCAAATGGCTGGCTGGTGGCGTGTCTTTCCTCCCCCCCCAGCGCCACAGTGGCTGGCTGGTGGTGTGTCTTCCCCCCCCACCACGCGGCTAGCTGGCTGGGGTTCTTCCCTCCCCACCCCCAGTGGGTGGGTGGGTGGGTGGGGTGGCTCCCTCCCCACCACGCGACCCAGGGCTGGCTGGCTGGCTGGCTGGCGTGTCTTTCCCTTCCACCACAGTGGCTGGCTGGCTGGCGTGCTTCCCTCCCACCACAGCGACCACATTGGGTTGCTGGGGTGGCGTGTTTCCCCCCCCCACCACACGACCACAGTGGCTGGCTGGGGGGCTGGGGTGTCTTCCCCCCCACCACAGCGACCCCGTGGCTGGGTGGGGCGGCTGTCTTCCCTCCCCACCACAGCGACCAATGGGTGGCTGGCTGGTGTGTCTTCCCTCCCCACCACACGGGTGGCTGGGTGCGTGTCTTCCCCCCCCACCCCAGCGACCACATGGCTGGCTGGGTCCCTTCCTCTCGTCTTTTTGCAAATTCAAGCTGTGTTACTTTGTGCCTGTATAATGGACTTCAATAAATTATGAATACCGTATGACGCCATCTCCTCTCTTTACCCCAGCTTACCACAAACACACCAAATGTATCAAATATATACTGTTGGTGATCTAAGTGAATGAACATTTTGGAATCCCTCCTCTCTCTCTCTCTTTCTCTCATCTCTCCTCCTCCCTCGCATCTCTCTATCTCTGCTCTCTCATCTCTCTCCTCCTCTCTCTCTCTCATCTCTCTCTCTCCTCCTCGCTCCTCTCTCTCTTCTCTCTCTCTCATCGAATTGTGTCCTCAAAAATTCTTCCCCTATATTGGTCCGCCGGAAGCTCAAAAATGGACGTGAAAATTGATGTTTTGGGGCGCCATCAAATAGGTCCAATGGACATGTGCCTTCAGTGGTATTCCTGTGACCAGTTGATTTTCCACTTCATGGGATCCAAGGGTCCCAAAAAACCTAGTCGTCAGGGTTTTTGGGGGGGTGCATGTGGCCCCTACTGGCCCATGGCCTGATTAATACTTTGAAGCGGACATTAACCAAAAGTTATATATTATGTTTGCAATTGTATGTGTATTTTTTGGTGGCAGAATATGAGTGAGATTAAGTGCCCTCTTGAAGCTAAATGGCTCTCACTTTCGTGTACTGAATAGCATTCCGATTTTTAGTCATTTTTACTTTTTGCCATAATTCTTACAAATAGCCTCCACATATACCCTTTGCCTGATCAGAGTGTGGCAAGGTGTGTCACCTGAATACTCCGAGCCTCACTTATCAACCCTTATTTCTCTCTGTGTCTTCTTTGTGGTGGGACGGCAGCAGCTATAGTCTTTTCCATTTATCAGGCCTTTTAGTGGCTTTGAATTTCTACCCATGACCATGATAATCTATTACTTACAGTCCTACTCTCTCCACTGGGTGTAGCGAACATAACCTCCCTCACAAGAGGGGGCAATAAAAACTACCGATACCTAAGCAATTGAGGCTGCTTGCTGATCATTTCCAAGTGACCTCAGAAATGTCAACACTTATCGCGGTTTTTGGCTAATTTTTCCCCCTTGGCCATCTTGCGACTGGGACAAAAGTTAGCTCAACAATCACAATACATCATTCTTACTTGAGACCCTACTTTACAAACTCAGCTTCCACATTCATCTTTTGCCCTTTGAGGTCTGTTGAATGAGGAACCGTGAGGGTCACAACTATCCGTGACACTGACCTCCCCCAGGGTGATGGGTCGTGTCCTTGCATCTTGGCCACCGTTAAGGACCGAGGGCAAGGCGAGTCCCGCCTCTCACCCACCACCCGACTGTAAGCTTCACTAAGAGTAGGAGGGACAGAGGCACACCATTCTAGCACTGTGCCCCACCGTCTCACCCAGCCTTACCTCCCCTACATACACATAGTCGCCACCTGCACTATGTCGCCCAGGCGCCATATATTCGGAATGATAGCCTCACTACTGCTGTGTCTGTGCCACTGAAGATGATACACAGTAGGGATTATATCAGGACTGTATAATCTACACTGTTTCAGCTTGTTTTAATGCTTTGTAGCTGCAATATAGACGCCTTTACAATTTCGCTAATATCTTTTTTTTTCAGGCGACGATGACGCTGGAGGAACTCAGAAATAACACTAGCTGCGACCTTAGTGTTGTCGCCACTCTGGTGATATTTTTGTAATTTGTTTCATTTATGCCATATGACAGATGAAGACACAAATACACAGACTCCTCCAGATGCCCCTTCTAACTTTTCCTGAATCATATGGATGTTAGAAATGTAATATTATACGCCACCACACCGTCTGTACATACAATAAACGTTGTCCCTGGCGACTTTATGTTATCTACGTACGTTAGCTAGGGGTCCCTTTTGATGTCGCAGGGGTTATGGTAGGCCATACAAATATCGCATGAGTGGACAGTATACTAAAACAGGTCCATAGCTCTGATATATCTTAATTCACTAGACATTGTCTAATGGTAGCCAAATGACCATGGCAATAACGTTCTGGGTCTCCAGGGTTAAAGTAAGGGCAGCACTCACCTAGGGAACAAGGGGCCGAGGGGATCTGGGCGAGCAGTGGAAGTCCCTTCACCTCTAATCTCATCAGGAAGTCCTTCACCCTTCCACCCTCAGGACCATTGTGTGAAGAGTTCGCCGTGTTAGTCCACCACACCACCCCCACACTATGTCCTTATCTGCGGACACAATGAACAGTATGGATTCCTCCCACACCACTAAGACCAGCCTTTTTGTAGTCTGGTTTGTTACATCACAAGGACTGGTCAAGGGCAAAACAAAAGGAGTTTATCAATAGTCCCTCTTAGTGGCAGTAATAATATGCCGCTTAGTTGCACAGGCCCTATAAGAAGACGTAAGAGAATCAAAAGAGGTGGTGGGCCAATTTAGTTTGGGAGGTGTCTTTTACTCCTCCTCTTGAAAAAAATTGAAGTGGTAAGGGAAGGTTGACCACTAGAGACAAGAGAGAGTTTCCAAGTTTACACATGAAGGGGATATAAGAGTGAAGATAGTGATGAACTCTTGCCTGCAAACACAATGACAGTATGTAATCAATTCCCCACACCACCACTGACAGCCTGCAGACAAGCCTGGGCCATTACCAACACCACTGACTGACAGCCTAGAGCAGTGGCTCCCAAACCCGGGGTCGCGACCCCAAATGGGGTGGCAAGCATAATCACAAGGGGTGGCAGGGAGCTGATGGGGTCGATGGGGTGGCAAGTGTTTTAGCAAGGGTTTTAGAAGGCATGGGTGTTTGATCTGCAGTCTTCTATAAAGGCTTTTGTTAGTAAGCTGCAGATACTTAGAGAACAAGCTGAAGCTGAAAGTGTCTGTCTTTTCCTTCACTACTTGGAATTTACTGCTACAATGGATATGGTTTGTGATGAAAAACAGCATTTACTGGAATATAGGCAAAAACTGCCACCAAATCTCCATGACAGATTCCCTGATTGGCTTACGGAGTCGTTTGATTGTGTTCACTTTCCGTTCAGGACAGATGCAAATCAGTGTGTCTCCTTTGCACTAGCCATGGCAGAATGACAGGCTGACAACTGTGCAAGAGTAAGATTTTGCATCTATAATGCTATAGCAAAAGTTTTTGGATTACTTTATCAGGGACCCTTCAGCTGTTTACAACAAAGCTATCAAGCTATGGTACATTTTGGACCACTTTATATCTGCCAAGCCGAGCTTTCTCACCAAGGCTATATTGTAAAAATTATTACCGACGGTATTTCAAACATCATTAGAAAATTGCCTCTGTGTTCCTCCACCCCATAATTATACCCCAGGCATAAACCTTAATCACATACATAATGTCGCATTGCTGATCTTATGGAACACGTCACAGTTAGGCATGTCAGATATAGTATGATAGCATTGCATCCATTACTGATGGGTAATGATAGACGTTGTTTTATCAAATTCATAAAATAATGACAGGCCCTGCAGTCAATATAAAATGTCATTACAAGATAATGCCACAAGTCCCCTATGAAATATTACTTTGTCCCTTGTATATACAGTTAATGACATGATGATTCACACAGGCTTAAACGTCCTTAAGATGTCAACCACTGTAGCTTAGGCCATTGTGGTGGTGGTGGTGTAAGGTAAATAACACACACCAGCTATAGCTAAGTAAAGGGTGCTTATCACGTCACTAGTACAAGAGAGTTGTAAACATTGTTGTTGACAGTGTTTAACTTTTACACGCTTTTGTTATGTTCCACAGATATTCCCTATTTGTATGACGAATATACACCCTAGAAAAATCTTCACTATTTATTCTTCGCCACTAATATTATATATATATTATATTATAAATATATATATATATATATATGATATATATATATATATATAATAGATATATATATATAATTAGATATATATAGATATATGATATATATAAGAACCCCGAGAGCACTCAAGAACCCGAAGAGATGACTAGTGGTTTTTGCTCCTGTATGATGATTTTATAATCTTATGAAGGCCAACAGCCTGTACTGGCGGGGGGCCCTGTGTTGTAGGGGAAGCATCGCTCGTTCACAACCAGAAGTCCCCGGGTTCGGATCCCGGGCGGAGGGGGGGGGAAAACAGTTGGGCTGTTTCCCTAAAAACCCCTATCCCCTGTCCACCCAGCGTGTTGGGTAGCGGGTGTTAGCCGGGGTTTGTGACCGCCCTCCCGGGTGCTGTGCTTCCCCCAACACTATAAGATCCTAGCAACAGCTCCTAGGGGTAGTTTTTGAGAGAGCTGTCTGGTTACAGCGGAGATCCATCTCATCTGCGTCGATTACGACAAAATATTCAAAACATCAACATCAAACTTCTCTAGTGAAATAAATGATTAGAATGCCTGCCACACCAGCACTTGTCCCGTGATCTTATAATCAAGACACCTATAACAATGTCACAACTCAAATGTACATCACACTGCTTCCAATCGTCACACTCTCGTTCCCATCGCCTCATAGGAAACCCAATGCTACCTTAACATCCTTGGTCTTCATTCCTCTGCCAGCCCCGACCGAGTCCACACAACCAAAGGTTTGTTAGGATAAATTCTGTTTTTAGTCTTTAGATAATATAGGATTATTTTATTGCTTTTAAATGTTTAGATTTTGCTTTTAACAATTTTTAGTATTTTAACTTATGTAACACCCTTCTAGCTGATGATGCCAAGTGCCTTGGCCAAACTTTGCCACGCCATAAAGAACCCCAGAATGACCAGTGTCTTTGCACCCTGAAAATCCTTCATATATTATATATATCTATTTATATATTATATATATATTATATATATATATAGTATACATAATAGTATATATATATATATAGTATATATATATAGTATATATATGATATTATATATATTAGGGTCCCAAAATGCAAAAGGTTTTTGAAATGTTTGCCGCTCGTGTGTTATTCCGGTTCTCTCATAGTTTAAAACAGTATTGTGTTGAAATTTTGGGCGAATGAGTATATTTAGGTCCCGACAAAGTGAACATTTAGTGAACGTGACTCGACTTTCAGGATTTTTCAAATTTACCACTTTTGTTTCTCCCTCCGGTTATCAACAATGGCAACAAGAGCCGCTAGTAATCTTTGGCTGATCGGGACAAGCTCCAATCTATTAATCACCGGCCCGGCTACCATCGACGGACATGTCCCTCCTCCGCGACTAACCACCACCACCGGGAGATGAGGAATACGGTGGGGGGAGCGGAGCATGACGGTTGTGGTGGAGGTTCTCCCCTCTGGTCGCGCGCGGGATTCCGACAACTACAGTAGACACGCCGGCACGAAGCTGTCAAAGCTTGTAAAGGAGTACAATTGACCTCCAAGAAGAACAAGAACAAAGACAGCAGCCGTAACATCGTAATGGATGATGAGATTTTTCAAGGAGACCTCCAGAAATCTTCGACCTCGCACACTCCGCTCTCTCCAACGGGCAGACGTGAAGGACGAGGACAAGGAGTTCCTACGGAGTCAGAGAGAAGACAAAGAAACAGAAGACAGGGAATCATCCATGGCTGGAAATTGACTTCGTGACGCGAAGGTGGAGAAGCAGTGTCGAGCGGCGGGAACTCTACTCCAGCGGCTTTCCGGGAACTTAAGACAGCGCATTGCCAGTCTGACGTGAAAGGGCAGAATCCCAAGCCAAAGCATAGCCAGCAGCAGCAGTCCGTGTGTCGACGCTCTCCCCGGCTCGTGGATCCCGAAGCCAGAGAAAAAAAACTCAAAACAGTCCGCCTCGATCTCCGTGAAGGTCTTAACGCTCCTTTCAACTTGGGATCGAGAGAAGTTGCGGTGCTGCCAGGCAACGTCAACGTTCGCAGCTACTGCTCAAGTCTTGGAATGGACATTGGGAGTATGGCGGTCTCGAAGAGCACGGTCCATCGAGCACGAATTAGCGGGGAGAAGCAGCCGCGAGAGTCGTGGAACTTTCGGAGCAGGATATACCTGAGAGGTTTGGTCCTGCATTTGGGACGGAACATCCCTCCCGTCCCTCTCTGGCGATACGGAGATCCCACATCGCGTCCCTCCTCACAGGGAAGATGACGCCGAGTTTCCTTCTTGGGTACCCTGCAAGCTCGGATTCGACTGGCAGAAACGTGGCTGGCAGTGGTCTTGAAATGAGTGGACAAGCGTGCCGTCAGGGCAAAGACATCGCCTTTCTGTTTCGACCGCACGGCTTCGAACACTGGCATGGTTCAATATGTTGCATTCGGTTGAGCAAGAACTCGGACGAAGCTTGCTTTTGGTTGGCCTTCCGCCATCATGTCCCACCCACGGAGGTGCTCCTCAAGGATGTCTTCGAAGCCACTCGCTCTTCCTCTGGTCCTGACATTGGAATCTTCAAACGACTCCGTGACGATGGTCCTTCGTGGATTCCTCGCAGAAGAGACGGTGGAAACCATCGGAGGACCCGTATAGTTCTTCGCCACAATGACACTGCCAGCAGCTTAAGGACGACGCATTGGCCTTCCTGAAGGAGAGTTCTGATGTGAAAAACCATCCCATGGAGAGACTCTGAAGAAATCTTCTCCGTCTCTCCATACCTGTTCCTCGGTGGTGAAGTTCCAGCCAAACCATTCCGCCGTCCTTGATCTCTCCATCAAGCCCGGTGGATGCCAACGGGCCATCGACTGCCCGGTCAAGCTTCAGAATGCTGATCCAGCTGTCCTGACTGGGCGAGAGAAGGCCGGATGGAAAGAGTGGCCCTCTTCGTTTCTCTGGTGTACTGCAAGCATGGCATGGAGCACCGATCTCTGTGAAAGCTCCGTTGAACGACGTGATCTTCCTCGAAGATCCTCAAGACTACCAAACATTTAACCAAAAAAACACCGTTTGCCAAGGCAGCAGAACAACCCTGCGACGCCCACCTTGTGGGTACGTTTCCGAGGAAAACGCGCTTGCCTGCTTCGACTCAAGGATTGATGGTGGAGGAAAGAAGCGATGGTCGGCATTGGACAAGCCCCTCGAAGAAGGAACTCACTGCGATTGGAGGGAAAAAGATGACGATGTCTTCCTCCCTCTCGTCTTCGTCACTCGAGACACGGTCCCTTCTTTCGAAACTCGACGCGGTGAAGGCTTCCTGGCAAAGTACCCGAGCATTGTTGGCGGAGGACGACCGATTCTAAGGACGCTCTGAAACGGGCACTCGCCTCCGAGGGGTCAACCGATGCCGCGGAGCGGCATCCCCTAGTTTCAGCGCTACCTGGGGTCCCACGAAGTCGGCCGCACAGGAGAAGTATCTCCTCCATTTATCCACCCCATCGGAAACTTGTGGGGCGGAAAGAAAGAGGACTTCAAGAAGGCTTTCTTATGGAACCGAATGACAAGTGTCTGTTTTGGTTTCCTTATAAGTTTTCTTCTAAATGTGGGATGTTTTGAGTTTTTTTCTTTTTTTTTGAAAGGTTATTAAAAAGAAAAAAAAAAAAAAAAAAATTTTGTTCATTTTGTCCGCGACCCCTAAATATCTCCAATTTTCATCTAATTTCACAGTAACTCTTCTTATGCCATGTGTTAACACAGTAACACAAAGAACTCTTCTCATGCATGTGTGAACCAAGTAAAAACACAGGAACTCTTCTTAATGCATGTGTGACAGAAGTTACAACACAGGAACCTTCTTAGTCAATGTGTGAACACAAGTAAAACACAGGAACTCTTCTTATGCATGTGGGCACCAAGTACAACACAGGAAACTCTTGTTATGCATGTGTGAACACAAGTACACACAGACTCTTGTTTATTCCTGTGTGAACACAAGTAAAACATAGACTCTTGTTATGCATGTGTGGAACAGAAGTCAAAACACGAGCAAGTGAAAACATGTTTCATTTTTTCCCTCTATGATCTTGGGCACCCTATATATATATATATATATTATAGATTATATATATATATATATGTAGATATATATATATATATAGATATATTATATATATCATATCTATCTATATGATAGTTCACCTTGAACCTAAAATGCCTTGGGGGTGGCACTGGAAAACTGTTTGGAAGCCCGGGCCTGGAGGCCTTACCAGCACGTTTTGACACTCTCACTATTATACTGGAAGTCCAATAGGCGTCAGAATCCCGGCCTGGAGGCCTAGCAGCACGTTTTTACACTCTCACTATTAATAATGGAAGTCATAGGCGTCAGAGCCCGGGCCTGGAGGCCTAGGCACAATTTTTGACACTCTCACTATTATAATGGAAGTCAATGAGGCGTCAGAAGCCCGGGCCTGGAGGCCTAGCAGCACGTTTTGACACTCTCACTATTATAATGGAAGTCAATGAGGCGTCAGAAGCCCGGGCCTGGAGGCCTATCAGCACGTTTTGACACTCTCACTATTATAATGGAAGTCAATGAGGCGTCAGAGAGCTCAGTCATGAAAGGAAACTGTGAAAAAGCTCTGTACTTTGTGATGCACGGAGAGGGTCTGCAGTGAGAGGTCATGTGCTCACAGACTGTGCTGTTCTGAGGGCTATTGACCTTAGCTTGTTGCCTACCTGAAATACTCTTCAGGATCTCTTGTGTAAAACAAAGAAAAATAAAATATTTAACGGAACATGTATCAAAAATATAAAGAAAACGGCTTGCCCAAAATGAAAAATATTTCCACAAAAAAAATTAACGGGTTTCTGAAAATGAAAAATATCTCCAAATTTTTGTTTACGGCTTTCTGGAAATTAGAAATATCTCTACAAAAAAATGAAGGGGTTTCCGGAGATGAAAAATAGAGTCAAGCCTCTCGTCTCCGGACACTCATCATTCAGACTTCCACATTATTGGGACCGCCGCCACCTTGTTTTTTTTTTTGTTTTTTTTACTTTTAACGTTCTTTTTTTTCCAGCCCAGGGTTTTTTAGGGTTAGGTGATGTACACCTACGTGTGATGATGTGAGTGCGTGAGGCTACAGGCCCCGGCAGCCAGGCAGAGCATTTATGATCCATTACTGAGTGTAATGGCTAGACTTATTTATTGCCATGCAAGGTGCTGGTATCACACAGAGCCAGGCTTTTGTCACTACTGGGAGATGGCAGTTAATGTTTTTCTGGTAAACAAAGGATACGGGAAGGGGTTTTAGGCCCAATTGCCTCCCTCCCAACGAGTAGCCGGGTACGTTACCTGAAAACGCCCCATGTAAATTGCCTGTGGTGGCTGATAGGAAATCAGGCATACATGATAGAAAGGAGATGTAGAAGAAACTCCGTTAGTTTGGCGCTAGTGGCAACTCGCCACCAGCCGCCATCTTGTGGTGGACCAGCCGCGCAAGGTCGCGGTCTCATTCCTTCCCCACAGGTGGCACCAAGGATAGTACATAGAGGATAGGGGGGTGTGTGTTAAAGTTTGGAGGACGGACGCTGCGCCATCTTCAGGAAATGAATCGAAACAGTGCAACTTTTTAGGGGTGTCTTAAGTATTTTCACTCCTCCGCGTGAGCCTTGCTTTATTTTGTATTTTGATTTTTTTTCTTCGCATAACTTTATCTATCTATTATTTTGACTATAAACTAAATACATAAAAAGGTAGATGGAAAAACATTATAACTTTTTATTTTTTTATTGAGAATTTAAGCAGCCAGGCTTGATATCCAATGCATGCAAGTGTTGCAATGCTAAATACTGTGAAAGTAAAAGGTCTGAAACCAGTAATCGTGTAAGCAGTAACAATAGTATTGTGGAAGAAATTATTGTTCCTTTAGAAGCACTTTAGAAGCAGACAATATACATCCTTAATATTCATTTACTACATTTATTGAAATTTCAATGTAATTATGAAATGGTTAGCAATCAACATAAGCATATGATTAAATCAGCAATCAACACCACCATAAGGAAATAATTATGTACAGTAATAGAAATGAAAAAACATAACATGTTCATATCATGAAGCAATAAAGCAGACAGCAAAATCATTGCATTTTTGAAAGTTCAATGTGTGCAGTGTTGTCAACTGGCATTGTATTTCATTATGTCATGGTAGGCAAGGACAAATGCAAAACTTTCATGCAACATTCTTCTGAAAGAAATCCCGTACATAGCAAGAATTCCAGTTCCCATGCCTCTTTGCATTCTGACATAAATATGATAATAACATGCACAAATTCATACATGACATAAATAATAAAGGGCAGATTATTGTAATAGTATTCAAATTATCCCAAAAAATATAAATAATAAATAAATAAATGAAATATGTATAGACAAATAAATGAATAAAAAACCCCAACTAATTTCCTTTCCCACATGCTGTAAAAAGTAAGAACCAAAAAAAAAAATACTAATAATAATATTTTAGGGCACCCTACTATTCCCCTGCATTCATTGTGATGATGCAGATAGATTCATAGCGTGCAAAAACCTTTTCCCACAAACATTATATAACGCACCATGCATAAGATTATAGAAGGAACATTTACACATATTATAACATGCCCAAAGCTGCATGACAGCCTTCAAATGACAAATTAAGAAGGCTGATATTTTTAGCAAAGCTATGCATCACACAACACCACACCAGGTAAAATGTGCATAGAGTTGCAAAGCATGCTAAACCCAAAAGCAACCAAGTTATATCAGTGCAGAGGAAATTAATAATTACCATTGTCAGCTGGAACAGTTGCCTGAGAAAATAAAATATAGATAAGTAAATCGCTAAACAATATTATAATAGTATAATACAATAAAAATAAATAAACGTAAAACTTTTACAATATAATATAAAATAATAAAAAATAATTAATGTAAAATTTTTGTGAGTTTCCTATTTTTTCTGCACATTTTCCCCCTTTGCTCTCTGTTACGCCATTTTATTAAATAGAAAATCTTAAGTCTAACATAAATGAGGTGAATGGTACTGACTAGCTGGGTGGAGCACAATTGCAGAGGCGTCATAAATGTATGATGATTTAAACGAGACATTAAATTTTGCGAAATTTTACTACTTAGCATTGCTTTTTCAATTGATGATCTTACAACTAACTCTACTTCTTTAAAATGTTCCAAACAGGCATCTGACGGGATAGTGAGTCCCCCAAATGGGGACTCAGAGCTATTCTCTGCTTTAAAATGACAAAAAAAGTTTATTAATATTATCTAAATCCTGTTTGGTATTTACTAAATGCTCCCTGCAAGATTCACAAGCATGGCTTTTTAAAAATTTCTTGCATGTCCAACCAGCTATATAAACCAGACCACTCACCTCGGTCAGTGGCAAGTTATTTTCCAAAACTTCTTCCGTTTCAGATTCTGTATCCGATAAGGGGGAAGGGAAATCTGTTTCGCAATTTGAGGTTACGTCTAGGAGGTATGACTCATCCGCTTCACAGTTACTAGAAATTGGAGTCTTAAGGAGGTCATTATTTACTACTGATTTTAAAGCTTTCATGAAGGTATATGCATTTGGATGGTCATTGCTCCCACATCTAAGCCTCAATTTGCCAAACAAATTTTCCAAACAGTCCTGGTTGAGTCTGCGTGTGAGAAGGTAATTCACTTCATAACTCTGGAGATCTTGCCAAAGAGCTTGAAGTGAAGCCAAGTTGATGAGCCAGCCGTCTATGCAGTAAATACGTACACGAGGTGGTGCGCAAATTTTAAATGACTTTATATACTTTACAATTTCCCCAATGAATTCCAAATGGCATGAATTTGAACTGACCCCCCCAAGAACCTTTTTGAAATGATGTGGCCGAATACTATTGAAACAATCAAACAGCTGATCCACCTTATGTACAAAATCTGCTGTATATTCAGCTTCCTGCGGCAGCAAGCGTGCCATGGAATACATGTGTAGGCCTGCTGCCACAGTCCTACTCATCACTTGGGCAGCGAGATTAACCCGCATTTTTGAAAAGCCTTCTTCACACATGTGTTTTTTGGTTAATTTTGGAGCAAGTCTAATTTTCTGTTCCTGATCTTTAGCAAAAAACTGTTTTATATGATCCCATGAAATTACATTCCCCCCAATTTTTATATTGTACTTCAAAAGAGTGTTCCGAAGGCTTTTCAAAAGGTGGGGAGCATCATAAAAGAAATGTACCTTCTCACCATTGACTTCAAAAGAAGGATTTTCTGGCGTCATGCCAAGAGTCTGAAACATGGAACGGTGCACACCTTCTTGGTCACAAACTGTGAAAATTACTCTCATCCCCATTTCTTGAACTTTCTTTATAGATGTCTCATATAACTCCCTTATTTTGACTGTGTTAATCCCTCCCGAGTAAAAAAAATATCCCAGAACCATTTTCCATTTCTTTATAAGCCCCTTAACCATGAAAACAAGTGCATGGTTTGCCAATTTGAGACTCTTGCCATGTTCTCCAAAATCCTCCCTTCCAATAAGAGAGTCAGAGGCCTTGTCAAAATGGAGGAACTCTTTGATACTCATTGCATCAAATACAATGCCACAAAGAGTATCCTCTTTTGGCAAGGTCTCTGCCTTCTTTTTCAGGACTGCCAGAGTAGGTTTGCTCCAGCCAGTACTTAAGGGAATTTTTCTTAGCCAAGAATGTAAAGTTGAAGTTGAAGGAAGATGGAAAATAGAGCTGAGAAATCTGTAAGCTTTAGGACTATGATGGTACATGGCTAAAGCAAACCTCCGCTCTTGCACCCCATACCTTATACCTGTCTTACTTTTTACAGCATTCATAATCTGCCCTTTGAAAAAATCATACATGTTACCATGGACATAGGATGATAACTTCCTTAGTTATCAGGTCCTTAGTAACCAGGTCCCTTTGATGATCAATCATTTTTCTCCGAAGCCTGGAGACTTGATTTTGCAGAAGTCTTACTGCATTGCCTGCTAGGCAGAAAAATTATTTAATATCAAATCAACAAAAGTTACTGTGCAATGTGGTTTGCATGCTATATGATTGTGTAACCTATACTAAGCACTTCCATGGTGAAGTGGCTAGCACGCCTAGCTACAAGTCAATGGGCCTGGGTTCTAATCCTCGCCCGGGCAGTCGGCGTGCAGCCCATCGAGCTGTTCATCCTTCCTTTCACGATTGGTCAATAAATGGGTACTACCTGGGGAAACCTGGGGAAGGTAACTGTGGTAACCTGGATGTCACACTAGCCAAGGAGATGTAAGACAAGGATGTGTGATGTGGTTTTTAAGTTAAACATGGACGGAGTAATAAGAGCACGTGGCTTTGGTGCTCATCTCCATCACATAAGCCCTTGAGCCTTGGGTGGGTGACAACCTGTTACCCCGGGACACAGGGCTAGTGTGTCATCCAGGTTACCACAATTACCTTCCCCAGGTTTCCCCAGGTACCCATTAATCGACCAACCCCAAAAGGAAGGACGAACAGCTGGTTGGGCTGCATGCCGTCTGCCCAGGCCGGGATTCGAACCCGGCCCCGTGCATTCGTAGCTTGGCACGCACTACACCACGGTGTCGCATAGCACCAACCAAATCAAGGCACCCGGCCCCTCCTCACCAACTGGACAGCTGAACACCGCTACACCCAACACCTCACCATACACACACAATATAATTGACGTGACATGAAACGTCAATGACATTCAAACATCATAACACAAACATTAAATAACAAATGCACACCAAGGCTCAATGCCTTTAGATCACTCGCCAATACAAAATTTGGACACAAAAAGAAACTACAACCGCAGTATACAATCAATTATACGCTCTATGATTGATTCTGCAAGTCCTGCTTGGGCCTCTAACCTCACTGAGACACATCACAACACCCTACACACCATACAAAAAAGGCCTTATAAACAATCAAAGAATGCAGAGCTACTACACCAACACCATAAAGCCAAAGTCCTCAAGGTCAAGGACCACCTCGACATGAAAGGCACACAAACACTCGCTGCAGCCTCCACAATACCCACAAATCTACATGACACACCACCCTCACACCAAAAAATATCAAAATGTTATCACACACTCTTATTATCACTCCCACCTTGTCCTCCCCAAACCAGCCCCCAGAAGCATATTTATACTCAGATCACCCACCCATTCTGTCACTCAAAGACAACACTCAGCTGCTTGCAAGGCCCCCTGACATCCACCCATCCGAGTATTCCCTTCCCCGTGAGGACAGAGTCCACCTGGCCAGGCTGCGGTATGGACAGCACCCGGCCCTTCTGAGCTATCAAAAGAGGCTGGATGGGTCCATTGCTGATGCCTGTCCAGGATGCAACACAACACCCAACACTATCAAACACATTATGGAAGACTGCACTGTACGCAATCACACACACCAGCAACACAACATACACTCCATGAAGGCCCCCTGGGAAAGTCCGGTCCAGGCCATGACCTATCTCAGGAGCTTGGGGCTGTTCGGCCATTTAGCCTGAGGAACATCAACAATGCACTGAAGAAATCTACATAGATTTATGATATCACCAGTTTTTCCTTTGATCATTTAAACTACAGAGCCAACCAGTCTTATTTGCAAGCCCTCTCTCGCGTATCGTTACATATTTGCACCAGATAATGCCAAGATACTTAAGTTTAACCCATTATCTGCTTCTATTCCTCACCCATTTACTTTAGTATCACAGTTATTTTCCCTTTAGAATCCCACCATTAATGGGCAAGCAAACTAAATCAACAACCTAGCTCTTCTCTCTCTTGCAGACACTACTGTAATCACTCAACTTTTATACTTGTCTATCATTGCCTGCAATCAACATAGTATTCTTTGCAAACACAATAATATAAGTTTCCATTTTACATATCTACAAATTTTCATACCAGTCCCACCAAACTCAATTAAATTTCTTATTTCAGACAATCAATATTCAGATCCAACATTTATATAACATGTGCCATATTTCAAAATAATTATTCATAAAAAATTACAGTAAAGTTGTATACAATACTGTAATATTGTATATTACAGTATAAAATATAATAGTAATTGTAAAGTAGAGTGCAGTTTCATGAACTTACGTTTCCTCGAGGACTTCGGGGTTTGGGTAACCTGGTGCTTCCCTGCTGACGAAGTACATCCTGCAAGAATCGCATATTTTACTAACTATGCAAGAGACAAGAAAATGCATAGAAAAAATTTAGGAACAAGAATACAATTATCAAGAGAAAAGAATAGCTTGAAATCTTTGGAATCATGTGTCAGTGTTTTGTCTCATCATTATGACCCTCACCCTACGCTGCTCAGGCGCCTCTGCCGACCTGGAATTACTTGCGAGGGCAGTGATCAGTTTGCATCCATCCCCTCATATAGATATTCATGACTGGACATTTGAATGATAAAGAAATATTAAATGAGGAGATAGACCATTTATGACATAAGAGTAAAAATTTAGATGCTTTTGTGTATACACTATCTACCTAGTACAGTAATGAGAAAGGAAGGGAGTGAGGCCTCACAGGTATCCAAACAGTTAAGTATACTTTTAAAGTTTGTTACCTTGTCCATGGTCTAAATGAAGCAAGGTGTCCTCCCTGCAATTTGGAGTCAGAGAGGACGACTCCGGGGCATTGCTTTGTAAAATGCCACCACCGTTGGTGTCATCCCAGTCTGTAAGCATTGATAGAACATTAGCAATAATCATAAATGTGTGCGTCATTTTATTTACTACTCATTAGTGCTAACAATAAACCAACCAGTAATGTCAAACTAATTACAAAAAAGATTTTCGATACCTATGAAAAAAACCATAGTAAATAGCAAACAAAATATAATTACATAACTCTAATATCAATTAATTGGCTGCCTGTAAAGAATTCATTTTCTCATCATTGATATGTTAAGAATTCATTCTTCAAACATTAGGACCTCCCAAACATGTGGCTTGGCACATACACACAACAGTTTGCTTACAAAAAATACATTATACCATTTGTATCATTAATATTTTAAACATATGAGATAGCATATTAAATTTATAAATTTTCTGCAAGCTATGAATCCACAAGAAAAGATAAAAGTTTTATAAAAAAAATTTCTACAAAAATCATCAAATTTTGCAAGCAATGATAACTTGTAAATTGAAATCATATATATCGTATAAACATTCTGAGATTGAACAGACAAAAATTACCTATAACAAAATTAATATTTTTTTATTTTTATAATTCATCTAGTCCTCAGGGTGAAAAGTGCAGGCATAGTGTTCTTAACACAATTCATATAGGAGTACATAGAGTGATATGGGAGTGATAGAAAGTTGAAAGGAAAATACAAAATGAAAATGTGTGAGTGGCAAAGATACATCTGAAGTAGGATGATTGTGTGGTGAGACAAAGGTGGTTTAAAGTAATGAAGGGATCTTGAACGAAAGGACAAGCACGTCTGAAAGATCTCTTGTTATGACCTGAAAGGTACTGGTGGTTGTTCTTAAGAGAAATAAGGTATCAAGACAGATACGTTTCATTCAATATATCTTACCACTACCAAGATCTGCACGAAACGAGGCGTCCTCTGCGAGACTTGACGCCCGAACAGAAGACACTGGAGTGTGCAGATCTTGGTGGTCCTCACTGGAGAAGGACAAGACACCAAAGGGGGTGGCATCATACGCTGCAAATGTTATGAAAACATTAGATGGGTTTATCAAATTATATGTAACATCATATTCCAGTCATTGATGCCTACTATTGACCTACTGTATGTAAATGTGACATCTAAAAATAGTGAAATGGATGGCAAACATGTTCATGAATTACAAACATTTGTTGCCAAATACATGTAAAATAATATATTCTTTACATGGAGTGATGTCTTGCTGTTGTGCAACAAGGTGTCGAAAAGCAATCTAAACTAACCCAAACTGAGATGCTGCATTTCGGACATTGGGGCGGCATCAATGGCATGGTCCATGCTGGGTGCATCGGGGCATTCTGTAGGGGAAAAAATTAACATTAGCAATCATTTAGTTCGGGAAAGTCTTACTATTAGTACAGCAATACATTACTAGAAATAATTTTGGTATTTATTATACTAATGCAAGATGTTAATATATATTGTATCAATTTAATATTAATATATAAATCATAAATCATTATACTCATTAATATGAATATTAAGGGTGGAAACATCAATATGGATGTTGCATATTCACTTATAATAAATACCTACTGACATAAATGTATATGTAACTTTATGATTTTACCAAGACATGTTTGAGGTTGTTGTTCCTCCAAGCCATCTGTTGGGAAAGCAATAATAGTCATAATTATTCACAAAATTCACCATTTTCATAATTATACTATTTAGTATACATGTCATACATCTCTTTCTACATCTCTTAGCATACATGTCATGGTATACATCTCTTTCCCGTCAATATGAATTGGTTGTGATATTTCATTCCACCCCAGTACCTACATAGGTATAGGTACATTTCCTTAAGATGAAAGAATAGGTCATTTACCTGCGGGACGGGGGACTGCATTGCCCACCAGTTTGCCCCTGGTGCCAAGCCATTTGGCATCGAAATGGTCCTCGCAGATGGTTTGTGAGCTTCTCTCAAAAGCAATGTCCAGGGTCCTCATCCATTGCATTCTTCTGCAATCACATAGTTATTTTAGAATCATAAATGATCAAAGATGGAAAAAGGTATAGAGTTGTCTTTGAAAAAGGTTTGTTGAATAATTTTGAAATTGTCAGCAAATTAATATTGCTGTGCTGTCCCTTTTCTTTGAAGACATGAGCAGAACACACCCAAACATCAATAAGGCAATTTAATAATCCATTAGAAGTAATCCTTGCAAATACACAGTAATATTGATTACCAATATGTATTCTTTTGACAATATAATACATTGGGCTCAAAGGTGGTCATTATAATCAAACATTTCATAAGGAAAATATATACTTCTCAACCCTGTACCGACAGATATGCATGCAAAAAACTGGGACAGCACCTGTCAAACTAAATGTGAAGTTTTGCATTCATACAGGGTAGAAAAGAGTTGCCATGAGTGTATCTACTACATTCCTGCCATGGGTTCTAAACAGTATATTGACAAATTGCAGCATTGATATTTGAAAGATTGTCCTTTGACTGAAATACTAAGACCCAATACTCCTATTATCTTTAAGATGAGGTAGCACAGATTAGGTTTGAAAATGCATATTTTGAATAGGGAATAACAATTGATTATATTCATAAGTCCTATTAACATATTCATTTACTGGAGCCAGGATACCAACAAAGAATGTGCCAAAAAGTGACATGGGGCAGGCATACCTTATTTTCGTTTATGACCACTCTGTATCAAAATTCACATCAGACCTATATTGGAATTTGCTGTCTCTGGTTCACCTAGTTCACTCACCTGGCAGGACCCCCTTGCCTAGGATCACATGGATGGCCAGGCAGAAAACTGCCTAGACACACAACGGTTTACGGTCATTTCGCCCACATGTCAGTTCGCCCACACTCAAGAGTCAGTTCGCCCACACTAAAGTTGGTTCGCCCACAAATATTATTCAACAATGCACAAATCATGTAGTAAAAAACTTTATTAAACCCAAGAGCCACATACAGATTAAAATGTATGTAAACAGTAAAATACAGACGACAAATCTTTGGGCAAGCGCTAAGCATTCAGAGAGAGAAGTGACTGTACTTAGAAACGACAGAGAGAGTGTGACAGAACTTATTTGATAATTCAGACTTTGTTCATTTTGGAGTTCTATCTTTTGTAATAAAAGAAGAAAAAGACAGACATAATAATTAGCCCATGAACCCAACTACCCGCTGGAGCCACTTAGTGAACTTACCACAACCCCCAACCTACATGTGACGCCAACTCTAACTTGGCGTTGCACAGTAAAGGAGTTATCTAATGTGGGCGAAATGACTCCACCGATGGGCGAACTGACTTTGGGCGAAACGACCTTTTGGTGTGGGCAAACTGACATGTGGGCGAAATGACCTGATACCCACACAACACATCCACCCAGAGCAGGAATAGTAATTTAAGAAGCATGCAAGATGATGTTTGAGTGTGACGTGTTAGTTATCTTCACGGAAATAGTTGCTTAGTAAAGATTGTTGCCACAGTAATTATGATAAGAGCATTATGGGGAAAACCAGACTGAAGGGCACCAGTCTGGCTTTGAACTGAACAAATCAAGGGGCCCAACAACCCCAGCAGGAAGACTGTTCGTTGTTGGAGTGCATTAATGGATTTTGTTTGTACTACGTACTCTGACAGACTTCACTCTTACCTTGACTTGTGATCCGCGCTGATGTTAGAGGACTCTACATTGTTAATTACGTTCCATTTCAAGGAATTATTAGTGCTAGTCGCTCACACTCGTTGCCCCACACGTCTCTGGCTAGTTTTACATCTGTCTTTTGAATGATTGCTACATCTCGTCACTTTAGATATGACAACACTATAGTACGTACCTTCTGGCATCTTTGGGAAAAAGATGAAGTCGTATCCCGGGATGATTACTCCTCTTCTTCCCGCAAGCACAGCAAATACCACTCTTACCACTTGGAGCCATTTTGAAAATTTAATGTTAACGGAACTGAGGTCTTGGTCTTGGTCTCTGCCTCCCTGTATGCATCGTCTGCCCACAGCGCCCGCCGCGCCATCTCTAGCAAAACAATCGCGCTAACCCCTGTCCTCACCCTCGGCCATAGCACTCTCTTATCCTCTATACAATATCCTTGGGTGGCACCGAGGGCAACGAGCTGCCGGCAGTGCATCCCATAGGACCCGTGGCGGCCTCTTCTACTTCCCCGCCTGCCCAGATCCCGTCCTGCTGAGGACGTAGGTGGCGAAAGGACGAAGAGGAGGACGCTGGACGCGGTAAGGATAGCCGGCAGGAGGTGAAAGGCCAAGGAGGAACCTACACCTTGGCACGAGGACATCCCCACGTGGTCACAAATAAGCGTGAGATTAGCCTATTGTTAGTTAAGCCCTTTCTTTATTCCCCAGCCAGTCAGCGTAGGTGACGGCTCATCGTAGGTAGCTAGGGAAGAGATATATAGGGCGGAATGAGTGGTGGCGGGCTATTTTTGTGTATTGTGTAGTTTATTGTAAATACATTAGTTGAGGGGCGGCGCCTCCTAGCATTAGTGGCGGGTACATGCATATTATTTTAATTGTTCTAAGGTATTTATTTCTTTGAAGACTTACGTAAATGCAATAAGATCTGCACGTATCAGCACAAATGCTTTCGTGCTTCTAAAAAATTACAAACGAGTATTTATTATTTGTAATAAGAGCAGAGCTGGACACACAAATGGGCGCCAGCCTGGTCACTCAAGGTGTAGGATGTGGGGCAGTGTTACTTAGGAAACCACCAGCTAGAAATTGCGCGCTCAATTTTTTGATGTGTCTCACCATTGCTGTGCAAAAAGATTACCAAAATCCCCATTTGATGAACCCCGTAATTTCAGCCCTTCTGTTACTTGCAATAAATCACAGCAGCAGTGCTTTTTTGTTTAGAAAATAATCACATGGGCAAATTATTTACCATTCATTCATCTTTCAGCAGATCTTTGTTTTATTTTATAATGTTCACAAGTAATGGAGTTATAAGTCTCCACAGCACAATGATTGCCCTGCCAGATAGCAATAGCAGGCGCAGGTTTCTGCAGGGAGGAAACCTCAACATTGATAATACAAATTAATTTATTTGAAAGGGAAAGAATTATTCTACAGCTGCCAAACTGTCACACAGAACATGTGACATGTTCAGCTTTTTTTCTGAGTAGCTTTTTATAAAATGGCTGGAATAGTGAAAAATACCCTTTTTTGGGCGGCGCCGAACGTACCCTACATTTATATTGGTTTCTTAGTTTTTGCTTATTTCTCATCGTGTATTTAACCTTGCTCTCTCTCTCTCTCTCTCTCTCTCTCTTCTGTCACACACCACAGCGGGCTTTGTAGGCTATGGTGTGGCTAAGGGATGGGTGGGTGGGTGAGGGGTGGTGATCTACCCTTGGCCGCCGCACTAATCTTTTCAACACTATGGTGTGGCTAAGGATGGGTGGGTGGGTGAGGGGTGGTGATCTACCCTTGGCCGCCGCACTAATCTTTTCAACACTATGGTGTGGCTAAGGGATGGGTGGGTGGGTGAGGGGTGGGTGATCTACCTTGGCCGCCGCACTAATCTTTTCAACACTATGGTGTGGCTAAGGGATGGGTGGGTGGGTGAGGGGTGGTGATCTACCCTTGGCCGCCATACTAATCTTTTCAACACATTTAACGCTGTCGTAGCGGTCTGAAACGTGTGCACACTTCTCTGGAAAGCCACGGCTGTCTTGCTGCACCCATAAAGGATGCATGCATGTGGCATATCGCAAAAAAAATCTTACAGAAACACCCAAAAAAAACTTAAAGTACTATATTTGTGTTTTACATACAGTAAAAGCTCTCATATTGGGACTAATTGGGCCAAGGCGTGGTCCGAGTAATGCAAGGATCCGAATAATGGGGGGATTATATATGGGGGGATATGTATAAAAAAAAAAAAAAAAAAAATCTAGGTATAGTATATATAGCTACTAAATTTCGACCCCTAAAAAAAAAAAAAAAAAAAAATAATAATAATAATAAAAAAGGAGAAGGTCCGAATAATGTCAAAGTCCGAATAATGAGTGTCCGAATACGAGAGGTTTTACTGTATATATACTCTTGTGTTTAGGTGCTTTTGTATTGCCGTCCTGCTGGGAGGCTTCCTCCCGTGACGTCACCGAGCCGTGGTGCGTCGTCTGCAAGCCTTGAGGAGCGTTTTCAAAGCTCGAGAAATTTACAGATTTAGAATGTGGATCACTTACAAGCGGCTGACTGGGTGCAAAACGTGACAACATATTGTTGATATACTCGATAATGGCTATAATTTTATTGCATTAAATCAGGAATGATGAAATGGTCTGGACGATTACTTTAAATGTAACCTGTGTCCGAGCAGTGCCGTGTTCTTGCCAGATCCAGCATGTAGCGCCAGGCACTGTCTGCCTCACAACCTGGCTACTCGGTCTGGTGGTGGTGCTGAGGATTTCTCATTGATTTCACAATTTTTCCTGTTTTTTTCTTCTATATTTTTACAGCCTTGGGAAAATACCCTCGCACTAACGGGTGCGCACTCCACTGGCTCTAACGGACCACTTCTCTCCACTTTCAGTCCATTAAATTGAGTCCACTGCACTCCTGCACGGTCCGATAGCCGCTAAGGAAATATTGCGTCAAAATGTTTGAATGAATATATTTCTCCAATGATGCTGAAAGACTACAGATTCTTCCCACAAGGGTAGTATGATTTCTTATTCTATAAGTATACATGATTAACGCCATGGATAATTTCCCCCTCCGACATTTCTGAAATAAACACGGCTCCGTCTCAGGCCAGCTGCCACACCTACCAAGTATTTAGTCCAGTGAAGCAATCACAGGTACCAAGTATTTAGTCTAGTGAAGCAATCACAGGTACCAAGTATTTAGTCCAGTGAAGCAATCACAGGTACCAAGTATTTAGTCCAGTGAAGCAATCACAGGTACCAAGTATTTAGTCCAGTGAAGCAATCACAGGTACCAAGTATTTAGTCCAGTGAAGCAATCACAGGTACCAAGTATTTAGTCCAGTGAAGCAATCACAGGTACCAAGTATTTAGTCTAGTGAAGCAATCACAGGTACCAAGTATTTAGTCTAGTGAAGCAATCACAGGTACCAAGTATTTAGTCCAGTGAAGCAATCACAGGTACCAAGTATTTAGTCCAGTGAAGCAATCACAGGTACCAAGTATTTAGTCTAGTGAAGCAATCACAGGTACAGTCACTCCACATAATTCGCGAACACACAGGCCTCGGATCCTCTCCTTCCATTTCCTTTTCGTATTTTCCAATAAATTATCGTTCATATTCTCTTGACTCCCCCACCCCCTTCTTTCCCAATCAAAGCCTGGACCATGCATCCTCCTTCCCCTGGGATGGTGTTAATCCCACGGGGGGGCCATCTCTCCCCTCGCCTACTCTCCTCTCTCATCCTCTCTCTCTCTCTCCTCTCTCTCTTCTCTCTCTCTCTCTCTCTTCCTCTCTCTCTCTCTCTCTCTCTCTCTCTTCCTCTCCCTCTCTTCTCCCCCATTCCTTCCTTTCTTCCTTCTATCCCTTCCTTCGTTCCTCCCTCTCTTCCTCCTTCTCTTCTTTTCTTCTTCCTTTCTCCTTCTCTCCTCTCCTCTTCTCTCTCTCTCTCTTCTCTCTCTCTCTCTCTCTCTCTCCTCTCTCTCTCTCTCTCTGACACTATCCACAAATGAGGAATATACTATCATAATGTAAAATTAAAAATACTTTAATTATAGATATTGCCAAACAATATTATTGGCTACATCATTCACGCATACACACACACACACACACACACACACACACACACAACACCTTGCTCTCGGTGTTACGAATATATTTTGCTATAGCAATTATTTTTTCCAAAAGCAAAGAATGTAAATCTTTTAAAAGTTATCCTTCCTTCATCCTGTCTGATGGAGGAAGGACCCGGGTAGTTGAAGGGCTTAATGGAAGGAGGAAGGGAGGGAAAGAGGGAGGGAGGGAGGGAGCTGTTAAATTGTCATTAGTTGTTGGTGCGGGATTTAAAACTATAATTACTCATCAGGGAGCTATAAAGTCGGGAGGTTTGAAACAGGTGTGGCTATTTAGGAGGGGTGGAGCGGGTCTCCAAGAGGAGACTGAGCGAACATTTGTAGACAAGGAAAAGATTTGAGAAATTGATGGGCTTGCCTCGCCCCAAGTGTTCGCGAAGTATGTGGCGTGACTGTACCAAGTATTTAGTCCAAGATGTATTTTCAAGATGTCAGCTCCATCACGCAAGGGTGTCTCCAGCAGCAAGGGAATGAAATTGAAGAGCCTGAGCTTGCAGGAAAGGGTCAAAAGGACAAAAACACGACTTTATGCGACTGAGGATATGCCGAGTGTAAGCAAAGAGATGCAGTTATAACATCAATATGCCGAGATACATTATTTTTGCCGACTTTCTGTTACATGTTCACACAAGAGGTTGTGAGGGCATGATATGCCGAGTGAAAACCACGAGATGCAAAGACCTTAGGGGAGGCGGTGGCAGTGGTTAGCATCACCGGGTGGCGTTCTCAAAGACCCGAGTTCGGTCCCGAGTGAGACCCATAAATCCACTTAAAATATTTCTGCACCGTGGAGTGGCCTAAGAACACCCACATGCCCTGCCCATTAACTCTACCTTCGACTGTGAGTGCCTGGGAGGACACAGGGGGGCGGCATGAGCCTCTAATCACAGGCGTCACTATAACAATCCTGCCTGCGCCACCACGGGCGAGGGCCAACCACCACAGCCCTGGAGCTCACTGCCTACAGGCGCTATAGGCATAGATGTATATAATAAATAAAATAATAATAAAATAAATAAAAAAAAAGTAATAACTCGGGATACAACATTTTTTGGTGACTGTCTTTGCCTTGCCGAGTTATTCAATGCCGAGTTATACAGTGCCGAGTTATAAGGCTTTTAGTGTACAGTACTGTAAATAATTTTGTACAAGGTATTTCTACTAGTCTTACTAGTACACTTACTAGTACAAGGCAGTGAGGAGGCTCAGGGCCCTGGAGGCTCACTTGAGGGATGTGATGGTGGGCCCTGGAGGCTCACTTGAGGGCTGTGATGGTGGGCCCTGGAGGCTCACTTGAGGGCTGTGATGGTGGGCCCTGGAGGCTCACTTGAGGGCTGTGATGGTGGGCCCTGGAGGCTCACTTGAGGGCTGTGATGGTGGGCCCTGGAGGCTCACTGGAGGGCTGTGATGGTGGGCCCTCGCCCGTGGTGGCACAGGCAGGACTGTTACAGTAAACCCTCCATAAACCCAACCTGTTAAACTGAACCTTGGAACACGCCTCTGATATACCAAACTCCACACAGTAACACACAACTAGGTCACTACAATGAGGGCCAAGGGAAGAGTGAGACACACGGGCCGGCCAACATGTTCGGTCGGCCCACCAATCGCCGCATAGGTCCAACTGGAGTTTGGTATATCAGAGGCGTGTTCCAAGGTTCAGTTTAACGAGGTTGGGTTTTGGGGGGTTTACGTAACAGCCTGCCTGTGCCACCACGGGCGAGGGCCCACCTCACCCCCTCCAGTGAGCCTCCGGCCCACCATACACCCCTAAGTGAGCCCCGGGGCCCCCAAATCACAGCCTCAAGTGAGCCCCGGGGCCCACCATCACCCCCTAAAGGAGCCTCCAGGGCCCCCCACACAGCCCTCAAGTGACCCTCCGGGCCAAAAATATGAATAAATAGGATGAACCCCGGGCTATTGGTTGTTTGGGTTTAAAAGGATTTTTTTACATGCGGCAGGGGAAAATTCGATTTATACAGCAAAAAAAGCATGTGACGCGCGGCAACAGCAATTAAAATCCAAAAGTCGGCAAATTTCCAAGCGAAAAAAGCGTGCAATGAAAAATGACTGATCCCAAACCAGGGATGACAGCCCAAACACAAATTCAAATTAATACTTTTTGTCATAAATTACCAATGGGAAGTGCAGCAGAACGCACAGAGGCGTATTTGTAGTGGTGCACGGCTGGCGTTTGACAGCTTGACCTTATGACCCAGGATTAACACTGCTATTACAGGGCTTGTCAGTGTATAAAAGGGATCGAATACGATTTGCATCAGAGTTCCGTCCTCTTTGTGGTATAAAGACCAACTCCCCTCAGTTCCCCTAACGGGGTGACAGCATGTGTTGTGCTGCGGGCAACCTGCGTTCATGCCCTTTCCAAACACTGAAGTGGCTCTCCCATGTATTCCCCGAGGCCCCCATGTTCAGGAGAACGTCATTATCGCAGCCAAAGGAATCAGGATTGAAGCTTTCGCCGCCCAACGTGTCTTGTGCCTTGGCCTTCTGTGCATTGCAGGTTGTTTGCCCTGCACCAACATGTCTGGTGCCTTGGCCTTTGTGCATTGCAGGGATTGTTCTGCCTCCCACCAACATGTTGGTGCCTTGGCCTTCTGTGCATTGCAGGGATTGTTCTGCCTGACCAACGGGCTTGGTCCTGCCTTTGGTGCGGGATTGTTTCCCGACCAACAGGTTGGGCCTTGGCCTTCTGGCTGAGGATTTGTTTGCCCACCAACAGTGTCTGGTGCCTGGCCTTCTGTGCTGGCAGGATTGGGGTTCTGCCTGCACCAACAGGTCTTGGTGCCTTGGCCCTTCTGCATGGCAGGGATTGTTCTGCCTGCACCAACAGTGTCTTGGTCCCTTGGCCTCGTGCATGAAAGGATTTGTTTCTCCCCTTTGCACCAACAGTGTCTTGGTGCCTTGGCCCTTTGTGCATTGCAGGGATTTGTTCTGCCCTGCCCAAAAACAGTGTCTTGGTGCTTGGCCCTTCTGTGCATTGCAGGGATTTGTTCTGCCCTGCACCAACAGTGTCTTGGTGCCTTGGCCCCTTTTGTGCATTGCAGGGATTTGTTCTGCCCTGCACCAACAGTGTCTTGGTGCTTGGCCCTTCTGTGCATTGGCAGGGATTTTTTCTGCCCTGCACCAACAGTGTCTTGGGGGCCTTGGCCCTTTTGTGCATGAGGGATTTTGTTCTGCCCTGCACCAACAGTGTCTTGGTGCCTTGGCCCTTCTGTGCTTGCAGGGATTTGTTCTGCCCTGCACCAACAGTGTCTTGTGCCTTGGGCCCTTCTGTGCATTGCAGGGTTTTTGTTTCTGCCCTGCACCAAAACAGTGTCTTGGTGCCTTGGCCCTTCTGTGCTTTGCAGGGGATTTTTCTGCCCTGCAACCAACAGTGTCTTAGGGCCTTGCCCTTCTTTGCATTGCAGGGAATTTGTTCTGCCTGCACCAACAGTGTCTTGGTGCCTTGGCCCTTTTGTGCATTGCAGGGATTTGTTCTGCCCTGCACCAACAGTGTCTTGGTGCCCTGGCCCTTTCTGGCAATTGCAGGGTTTTGTCTGCCCTGCACCAAACAGTGTTTTGGGTCCTTGGCCCTTCTGTGCATTGCAGGATTTGTTTGCCTGCACCAAAAGTGTCTTGGTGCCTTGGCCTTCTGTGCATTGCAGGGATTTGTTTTGCCCTGCACCAACAGTGTTTTGGTGTTGGCCCTTCTGTGCTTTGCAGGAATTTGTTCTCCTTGCACAACAGTGTCTTGGTGCCTTGGCCTTTTGTCATAACTCAAGGAGTCAGTGTATCAACACACACATTTTATTATATTTTATATATATATATATATATATATATATAATATATAATATATATATAAAATATATATATATATATCTATATATATATATAAAATATATCGGCCGCTGGTGCCACCCCCACTAGGCCGCTTGATTTCTCCCCCCGTTTTGTTTGTTTTTATTGTTCAGTGGTGTTGTGACTGTAGGTTGTTTTACACTTTTATTTTGTATACTTCTACAGGTCTGTTTTTGGTATTATGGCTCCCAAACGTCCAGGAACACCTACTGGGGAAGGGAAAAGAAAAGGAAGAACAATGTGTTAACTATTTCTGAGAAAAATTGACCTTTTGAAGAAGTTGGATGGCGGAACCTCAGTGCGGAATTTGGTGAAATATATGGTGTGGGGTCATCTACAGTTTTATGACCTCAGGAAACAGAAACCCAAAATTACGTGAATTTTATGCCAGGAGTGAGACGGTGAAAGGTATGGACATACGTAAGACATGAGACATGGAAGAGTGAAGATTTATACCGTATTAGAATCCAAATAATTTTTTTCATGTGATTTTTATGCTTTTTTTCCCCCTTAATATATCTACGTTCCCAAAAGTCGGAAAAAATTTCCCTTACTCGGCTCGGCGCTGGTCCCGAGGTTGCCGAGTTTGGGAACTTTAACCTGTAGTACTTAAGTTTACTCCTTGGCCTGTTCTTAAAACGCTTGTTTTTTTGTTGTCTGCCTTCGGGCGCGAATAAAATTATTATTATTATTATTATTATATTGATTTGCGACGGAAAACTCAAGGAGAAAATGTCTCTTAGAATACAATAAGGTAAACAAAAACCATGCTCCCAATTGTGTAGGGAAGTTTGGTCCTATTGTAAAATAATACCGATAATTCTGACTTTGTTAATTTTGGAGAGTTTTATCTTTTGTAATAAAAGAAGAAAAAGATAGACATAATAATTACCCCATGAACCCAACTACCCGCTGGAGCCACTTACTGAACTTACCACAACCCCCAACCTACAGATGACGCCAACTCTAACTTGGCGTTGCACAGTAAAGGAGTTATCTAATGTGGGCGAAATGACTCCACTGAGTGGGCGAACTGACTTTGGGCGAAAGGACCTTTTGGTGTGGGCGAACTGACATGTGGGGGAAATGACCGGATACCGCCTGAAGTGCCGAGGACGTGGGGTCTGGCACCTGTTTGGGTTATAATGGACGAGAGTTTCACGTTCGCTACTACTCTACTTGTGCTTAATATACAAAAATTATGTATATATTGAAATGATCCTTTTGTTGTCTTTAGCGCAGACAGACACACCCTCCTCCATCAAACTTTATTTGGACACTGACCATCGAGTCACGACCTAAGATACTTCTGGCGGGTCAGGAATATCACACCTCCACGAAGGTAGCCAATCACAGACAGCCACAATTAGCCAATGACAGGCGCGCATTTTTTTCCCTTTAGCCAATCAGTCACACTATTTTCGGGAGCCAATCAAAGGCTATTAAAATTTTCGAGCGGCCAATCATCGGCTCTTAATCAAAACAAAGGTCCTACATTTGTATTGGCCCTTATAAGTCAGTTGGCTTTTTGCCATGGTGTGTGGAGGATGTAAGGACGGTGTGTGGAGGATGTAAGGACGGTGTGTGGAGGATGTAAGGACGGTGTGTGGAGGACTGGCTAACAGGAAGGTTAGACGGAATGCGTTTTGGACGTCACCGTGGAAACCTCCGACTCAGTGCATCGTGGCACCTTCCAGGTCAGCGCCGTGGAACCCTCTCAGTCATTCCCTTCATAATATTTTAGATCTTTCATCGTGCACAATTTAACATAGCGTTGATATGAATGAAAATAGGTATTTGTAAACAATATTTAACATTTAACACTTACAACAACTTTAACACTTGTTTCCCCACAAACTGAGGTGCTGTTTTCTGTAGTGTAATTGACTGTGACCATCAGGAGGGCAGTGCCTCAGCCTGAGGGTGAAGCCGCACACACAGTACTGTTGTTCACTGTATATTAGTCTTTATCGCTAATTGATCTTATTAAATACACTATTAATGCTAGGCCAGCTAAGGTGGATAGGTGTTACCACGGTAGGCTGGGAAACAAGGAAGATACAGGGGGATCTTGGCTGTATAGGCTTGTCACTGTAATGTTGGTGGCCAATGATCTAGTAACCTTGTATTTTATATTAATCCTCTCAATGACCAAATACCTTTAGGTTTTACTCTATGATAGACATATTGCAAGTTTCCACGGAGTTCCACGGTACCGTCTAAACCTCCATTTTCTACCGTCGAAAGTGCATTCCGTCGAAACTTCCTGTAATCGAGGACTGTTGGAAAGCCTATAGTGGCCTCAGCGACCTGGGATATGCACACAGAGTCGTGAACCACTCTAAGAACTTTGTGGATCCAGTGACGCCGGTCCACACCAACAACATTGAACGGCTCTGGAAAGACATTAAGAGCTGGGTGCTCAGAGCTACTTATTCTGCCCCAGTCACCAAGACACCAAGGAGGTAAGTGTTCATAAGGTTAGGTTAGCTATACTTTGTGGTTAAGGTTAGGTTAGGTTTAATTTAAACTTATAAGGTTAGGTTAGGTATACTTTGTGGTTAAGGTTAGGTTAGGTTTAATTTATACTTCTAAGGTTAGGTTAGGTTTCATTAAAACCTATAAGACCCGGACTAATTTTTCCCGGCCAAGCTTTAGTGCTTTTTCTGATGGAGAATTATTTGCTATTTTTTTTTTTTTTTTTTGAACTATGGTTTTCCACAAAACAAAAATATCTCCATTATAAAAAGCACCTATTTTGTCTAGGCCAGGAAAAACTAGTGGGTGTCTCTGGAAAAGACCGCGAAGCTCTGGTCCATTATTACCCGTTCCTCCAGGACCTTCCATACACAGATGGCACGATACCTTCCTCTCCGTCTTTGCTGTGAGTAGATTCCCAGTGTTTTACACACACACACACACACACACACACACACACACACAGACACACACACACAGGCACAGACACACACACACAGGCACACACACACACACACAGGCACACACAGACACACACACAAAGAGACACACACAGACACACGCACACACACACAGACACACACACACACAGGCACACACAAAGAGACACACACACAGAGACACACACACACACACACACAGAGACACACACACACACACACACAGACACACACAATAACACTCATCAGTTACCTTAAGGCCGAGTAGATGTGTGATGAGTTCATCATACTTGCCCTGGCCGCTCATCTTGCCTTATTTCACCACTTGCCACGTCTTATGTCACCATTTAAACACTCACCACACCACCACTGACACCTTACAATGGTTCCCTCGAGGCTATAGGACCCAGGGGCGGCCTGGGCTGCCGGCAAGGGACATTAGGTGACGCCAGGGTCTGTTTCTCTTCTTGATCTTGATCTTGATTTGGGAGTCACCCAGCAGATGCTGTCAGTGAAGCCTTGGGTCCGGCGTTCTCCCACGCACGTAATCTGTTGGGAGAGAAGCAAAAGGGGGAAGCAAAACTAGGGATTTCTTTTTCCCCTCCTTCCTCTCTCTGCATCACATTCATACGGGGTCCCCCATCACTGAGGGGCCCCCTGCCTCTCATGCTCTCTCCTACGTGCTCTCCAAGAGTTCTCCAAGAATTCTTTTACACTCTCAATCACACGACTGTCACTCTCCACTCAGCACACAACCCCAGCAGGGACCCCTCTCCCCTTTCCCGCTCTCATTCCGCCCTTTTTTCCACTCCGACCTCTCCAAACCAAAATTTTCCCCAAGATACTTGTCTCTTTCTTTCTTTTTTTCATTCCCACCCACCACCCAAAAATCCTCCCAAAATCAGAGTCCCCCCATTCACCACCAACACTTGGTTCTTCCCCTTTACTGAGCCTAACGTTAAAGTCCCTTCCAAACTCAGTCACAAAAAAACCAAGCATCTTTTGTACTCATTGTGGTTTTAAACTAAGGATCACCACATCATCTGCATACATCAGAAACACTCAACACTTCATCCCCAATTTTTAAAACCCCCGGGACCTGTACGTTTCACTTCACTCCCCTTTTCCCCTCAACATAAAATTTCCAAAAAGAAAGGGAAAAGGGACACACCCTGTTTACTCCTCTCTTACTTTTTCACCCATCCAGTCGGGTCCCCCAATACTGAACTTGGCCTGTGTGTTCTCATCATACTGCTTTTTAAATTTTAAACCCAACCCTTTTCTCATCTTTCCCCAATCGTCTCCAATACCTTACATAGCATTCCCCCATCCATTTCTGCCCAAAAAACGCTTTTTTTCAATATCTAAAAAAGGCTAGATTTTTCTTTTTTCCCCTCCTTCCTTTTCTCTCAATCCTTCATTCATACAAACATATTGTCCTACCTTTCCTGTCTTTTCTAAAACCCCATTTGCCTTTTAAACCCATCACCTTTTTTTTTCCAAAACCCTTCCCCTTTAGTCTTTCATTCAGTCCCCAAAAAAAAAAATTTTTTAAAAAAAAACCGGGGTACATCCCGCTTTTGGGGCCTTTGAAATTTTTTTTTCCCCTTTCCTACTCTTGGTCCTCCTTATTTTTAAAACCCTTTCCATGTTTAAAAACGTGTTTCTTGATCTTGTTTGGGGGGAGCCAGGCGATGGGGGCGCTGAAGCCTTCCTTGTTAAGGGGATGACAGAGGGCTGGGAAAAAAATGCTATGCCCCTTGGTATTGGAGACGGGGCATGAGTGAGAAGGTTGTTAAAATAAAAAGCAGCATGTTTGAGAACAAAAGGGCCAAATTTCATAGGGGTTTGGACCTCGAGACTGGAGGGGTTTGAATGGAAAGAGAGGGTAAGCCCGGTTTGGCCCTTTTTCTCCTCGACTTTTTGGATTATATTTTGGGGAAAGGGCAGTGAGAGTGAAGCGTACGGTCGGGTGGTGAACTTGGAATAAAGTGTTGAGGGAAACTAAATGAAAATGCAGATATGGGGGACCCTTTTTAAAAACCACAATGAGCTAAAAGGAATGCAAAATGCTGTGACTGAGTATGGAAGGGATTCAACGTTAGGCTCAAAAGGGAGAAGAGCCGGGGTTTTGGGTTTGGTTTTAAATTTGGGGTACTCTGATGTGACAGCTTTGGATAAATCAATCATTGGGGACATACCCCGGGGGGGCCGCGCCCGCCTCGCCCCCCTACGACGCCACTCCCGAGGGTCCCCACGGCGAGTTCCCATGCAGGCTCCTTTCCCATACCAAGCAGCTCTCGCCCCAAAAAAACATCAATTTGGGCCCCGGGAAACGAGCCTTGGGCCCCCCCTTTGGGCCCCCTCCACCCGGGATTGCCCTTTTACAGATAAAACCCCGATGGGAAGGATGGGTTTTTTCAGGGTGGGCTTTGGCCCCCTTTCCCATTAGCCGAATTTTTGGCGCTAAAGGACTTTTGCAGGTAATGGGCCCTCGTTTCCCGGTCTCACGGTGCAATCGCTGATTTGACCGTAATCATCCCAGCGTTTACCCCATGATTCGCAAAGGACACTTATTCCCCAAAAGGCATTGATTCGCCCTTTTTAAGCATTTATTTAGTGCCCCTGCCCTCAAACCATAGGTAAGACGGGGATCAAAAAGCGTTTTTGAAGCCCCGGGATCTTTTTTCCTCCTCCCACAGAAGGTGGTTTGGGGATGGGGGGGGGAAATAAATAAAAGAACGAAAGAGAAACAAGAAAATCTGGGTTTTTGGGTTTGGATAAAAATTAAAGGTGTGAAAAAAACAAAATGTAATGCGGGGAAAAGGGGTTAAACCCTTGTAAATCATGATTGACGAATTTTTTTACATTAGTGGCGAGAGAAAGAAATATATAAAGTGAAATTTTTCCCCTACCCTAAGTGGGGTTTGGCGCCGTGGGCCCAAATGAAAAGGAAATTAGTTTAAATTTCGAATTTGGCAGGGGGTTTTTTTTATGTAAAATTAAATTTTTTAAGGGGGGTTTAAAACCTTTTCAATTTTTGGGTTTGAGCACTTCTTCCCTATGAAAAAAAGGGGACTTTTATATTTAAAAAGAAAAACCTGCTTAGCATCCCACCATCTTTAAACTCACAAAAAAAACCCAAACTTAAGTTCGAGATTTGAAAAATTTTTCACTGACAAAACAAATTTGGTAGAACGCAAAAAAACCTATCGGAAGTAGGCCCTCGTATTGCCGAAAGACCAAACTTTTAAGTCCCCCAAATTTTGCCGGAAAGTAAATTTTCTCATAAAAAAATCGCCTCGTTTTGGGTAAAAAACCTTTTTTTTCCGGAAGGGATTTTCCACGTTATTTTTTCCCCAAACCCTAGGGGTTTCCCGGGCGGAAAATGTTTAATTCAAATTTTCCTATCCCCAAAACCCCAAAAAAGTCAAAAAAAAACAGCGTAATTTGGGAAAAAACACTTTACGGTCGAAGCCCAGCTCCGACCCAAAGAATCCGGTTGGGACGTTCCGCCCACCTGTTTGCTGCTGCCTTGGCTTCTGGTTTCCCTCCAGGACCTTATCGGAGGCTATTTTCTCCCCAAAAATGTCGTCCCGGGTCTGCGATCCTAAAAAGCTGAGGGGGGCCGGGCAGGATCCCAAGGGCTCGGCCAGGGACCTTGACCAGGGGAAGCACCGGGGAAACCAAAAAATTTTTGGTTGGGGTTTTCCGATGGGAGGAAGGACAAAAACCGGGGCAAATGGTGCCCGACATTTATGGGAAACTGCCCCCAAAGGGTTTGATCAGGGAGGAGCTGTTCAGTAAACCAAAAGGCGCCTCGGGAAGGGTCCCTTTGGGGGGCCATTTTTTTCCCCAGGGGCCCCCGGTCCCAAACCTAAAGAACCCTGCTTCAAGGTGGCTCAGGCCCCTCTATGATCTTTTTGGTGACAAAACGACTCCCAAACTCACGGGATCAAACGCAAGGTGACTCAATAGGGCCAAAAAGGGGGGTGGAAGGGGGGAAACTCACCCCCTTTGGAAAAGGGAGGGGCCGGGACGAAAGCTTTTTCTGGGAGTATATGCGTTTTTGCAAAAAAAACGATTTTCCCCTCCCGCCACCTTATCCCCAACATCGACGGGCCTCCCTCATCTGACCTGGTTTTCCACGGGTCCAGTGTCCCGTCTGCTCCCCGCGTAAAATGAGATCCCGTACAACGCAGATTCAGAGGAGGCCAGGCGGTGAAAAATCTCACGGAAAAAACCGGGAGATATCCTGGTCAACAGGGTCCACTGCCCCAGCGGGTTCCTCCCAAAGCTGGTCCAGGCTGTGAAGGGGGGCGTTTCCCGTCCGACTGCAGGAGAAAGTGTGGCAAGGGGGTTCCTACCCCCGATGGCTCACCACAGCCCAGCCCGCTCTGTCCCTTTTGGACCAAAAAGCATGGACTAAATGGAAAAAAGAACCTTTTCACCCGGGGAAATCCTAGTCATTTACTGCCTGCAGGTGTACTTCAAATTTTATACAAACATAAAGGGGTTCCCCACAGACTAGAGGACGGCCCCAAGCACATCCTAAAGCAGCCCCCAGAATGATGAGGTGGGCAGCCCAAAAAGGCCCAAACACTGTGCCCTTTTCTACGGCGAACGGGAAAGGCAGGGTTTTTCGCAGATTTCAAAAATGTGCCCTTTTCCTCTCGTGTTTGGCGAGTCAGGTGAGGACGAACCGAAAGGTTCCCCGGGTGCCCCAAAGTTTTTTTGAAGTGGGGGGTGGCGGGGTATGGGGACCCAGGGGTAAGCCTCGCCACACACCCAAGCTGAATTGTCAGCCACCGTTTGCAGACACTGATCACTGGCACCCTGGCCAGGGGGCACAGCCGGCTTCACCTGTTCATTTGCCCGGGGATCAGATCCAGGAGACCTGGTCAACCCTAGGGGTTGGGAGTTCTCTACCCAAACATCAGACCCAACCGGGAAAAAAGGCGTGAAGGGTGAAAAAGGCGGGCGGAAAGCAGTGGTGGGGCGGGCAGGCCAGAGAGGGGTTTCTTTCCGGGCTGGGCCCCCCCCGGGGGGACCATCCCCTGCTTCAGGCCCTAAGAAGGACAGAGGAAAGGGTTCTACCCAAAAGTAGAGGCGGAAAACACTGTGATTTTTGTGCCTTTGAGGGAACAATGATCAAAAAGAGCTTCCCAAAGCAAAGCTTTTTAAAATCAAAATTGGTGCTGTTTGCAATACACGGCCCAAAACCGGCACTGCGTACTATTTTAAGCATTTTTCGATAAGGCTGAAATTAAAATTTCGATTTTGCTTAGAAAGAATTGCTAAAATGCAAAAAGGGAAAAACCGAAAAATCGCCCTTAAAATTTTTCCTTTTTTACTAAGAAATTGGCATACCAAATTTGAAAAAAAGAATTTTTTTTAAACCCGGGCGTACCCCCTACTCCTCATCCTTAACCCCCAAAAGATTAGTTTCCGGGGACAATATTTTGTGCCCGTGGTCGCAAATGGGGGGCCCACGGCAAGAAGGCGGGGAAACGGAAAAGGGTTACCCAAATTTTTCTCCTCTCCCCCAAAACCTTTCCCCGGAACAACACGCGCAGGGAGTTGTGTTTTTAAAAAACCCTTTTACAAAGGGGGTGGGTGGGGGGGGTTGTTTTTATAAGGTTTGTATGGGCATTAAATTTTTTAATGTTTGGGGAACTTAAATTTTCATTGTTTTACTTTTTCCCGGGGTTTTTTGGGCGGAGTGACTGAGTGAGTAGTGCCATAGGGGGTGGTCTAGCCCATGAGGGGGACCCACTTTGGGAGCTGATGGGGGTAAAACTGAGCTGAGTGGATGAACGGGGACACACCAGTGTATAAAGCTTAAAAACCCTGATTCATAGCCCAGGGGTGCGTGTGTATAAAATGGGACTTTTCACAGTGACGGGGGGGGTAAAGGAATTTTTTTGGGTTTTTGTTAAAACGAGTGAGGGGTCGCGTCGTGTCGGGGGTTATAAAATTTTGCAGTGATTTTTTTTTGTGAAAAACCCTTTGGTTAAATGGGGGTGTGAAACTGGCCCATCAGTATGGATAATAAAAACGAAACCCTGTTAACGGGGTGTTTTTAAGTCCCATAATTTCTTTACATATTCTCTAAATCTTTAAAAAAAAAAAAAACCCCCTTTTGGGGTGGGGGGCCAAACGTAATCCCCCAGGTTTTTTGGAGCCCTTCGAGTTAAACAAGCTATAAAAGGGGGGGGCACAAAATGGGGGGGCGCTGGTTAGGGTTAAATTTTAAAGGGTTTCCCCTTAAACCCCCGTGCTAAATAATTTCCCTTTTTTTTTTCAAGTTGCCCGTCCCAGTGATTTAAAATCCATTTCAGGGAGCGCTAGTTGGTATAGTCAGGGGGCCCTCAGACCGTGGAAGTAGATATCCCCAACGTAACAGTAAATTTATTTGAGCGCCAGGGGGCCCCAAAATTTGAACTTTTTTCAGATAAAAATTGAACGGAATATTGGGAGAAAGGGAAATTTTGGGTTTGTCAAAACCCCAAAGGTTAGGTTGTAATTTATATCCAGATGGGCATTCCCCAATTGTAGTCCCCAATTCCGGGAATTCCGCAACTTCGGGAAAGGGGAAATTTGGTTTTCGGAATTTCCAATTACGGGTGCCTGAAAAAAAAGCGGAATTGCGGGTTTCGGACCCCCCAAAAAATTTTTTAAAAGCAAATCCAAAAATTGTGAAAGATCCCCCACCTTCAAAATGGCAAGGTTTCCTTCGTGAACCCTAAGGTTTTCCCCCCAAAAAAGGGGGGGAGATCGGGCACTGCCAAAATGCCAATGAGGGGGGGTTTTTGGGCGTCCAAAGCACCGTCCCCTTGGGTTACGAACCACTCCAATAACAATTTCTGAAATGGGGTTTTTCTGCTTTTTGATATTGTTTGCAATGGTTTTTGGGTGATTTTTATTTCGGGGTCCTACCAAGCTTGTTGTGTTTTTGGGCGCAGAAAAACCTCAGTTTTCAATTGCGGAAAAAACCGGGCTTTTGGGACCAAAACCCAAACCCAAACATGTCCAAAACAAACGCAGGGAGTTAATAGGGTAGTTTTGCACATTTACTCACTCACTAGTCCCGTTTCTTTTTGGGACTTTGGATTGAAGCGTGTACGTTCACTACGCTGGGCTGTGTGTTTTGTTACTGATTGACCTAAAAATATCTGTTTTGTGTTAAATGAATTTTAAGATTGCACAAAAATTGACAATTGACCCTGGTTCACGGCAGTGGGTTGTGGGTTTGTAACCACTAAACCCTGTCTTTTTGGTTAATAAACGGGTTTATAAACTTAAAATATAGGGTAACAAAAGGGTTAATAAGCGGCGTTTAGTAAATAAAAGGCTATTTTTTCTTGTCCAATTTGGAAATTTCCCGTAATTTCAAATTTGTCTTTATTTTTCAGATTGTGCTCCTAAAAATGAGCGTTTACTAAACCTAATTTTTATGAGCACAATCTGCAAAATAAAAACAAAAATTTTAAATTACTGAAATTACAAATTTACAGAAAAAAAAAATAGCCTTTTATTTTTCCAAACCCGTTTATTAAGTTTTTTTGCTTCTGAAAATTTTGCAAATTTAAACCAGAATGGACAAGTTTTTTGTGGGCCCCCTCCCCGTCGCCTAGGAGTAGGGTTGAGTGTGGAAAACCCTGGTACTGGGTGGTGTTTTGGGAAATGGGGATTGTGTTTAGAAGTTTACTTGGAGGGTCAGGATGATCTCCCCAGCATCAGGGCCCTTAGCAGGCACGGGGCGGAGAGAGGGAGGGCCGGAAACAGGTGGAGAGAGGTTTCCCCGAAAATTGGGGCACTTTTGGGCAAATAAGTTTTTCCTTATCTCACGAGTATTTTTTAAATTTAAATTGGGGCAATTTTTTAAATTTTACCAACCAACGTTTTTCTGATCGCCTTATTATATACATAAGGGGGCATCAAAAAATTTTTTGGTTTTGGGGGGAAATATAAAAATTTCCTTTAAAAATTTTTTTAAAATTTGTTTAAAGTTTAAAAAATAGAAAAAATTGTTATAAAAGGTCTGTATAAAAGGAGATATATTTCCAAATTATATTTGTTATTTTTGAAACAGTCATCACAGAAAAGCGGGGCCCCCGCGCGGGGATTTATTTTGTTACGCTAATTTTTTCCAAAGGGAAATACTGCAAAATTAAACAGAAAACAAATATTTCAATGGAAAGCAATACAATTTGTTCATTGATATCTTCCCCCCCTAAAAAGTTGTCCCACAAAGTTTTTTCATACGAAAGCGTTTTTAAATGAATTTTTAATTCATGGCCCTATATCTTCAGTCTCATAATGGCCTTTATTTTAAAGTGTTTTAATGTGTTTTTTTTGATAATTTAAGAACCCAAAAAATTTTCCCAAGGGTAACTCCCCATCCTTTTTTCATGTATAACATGATATAAATTTCGGGGTTTAGGCCTTTAGAAATTCCCCGGGGGCTTGGGTGAAAGAAGAGGCCCTGGCGCTAAAATAGCCCATTAGCGGTTTTTAAAATAGGGCCCAAAGAATGGCGTTACCCTCTTTCAAAGATACCCTACCCCTAGTGATTACTAGCCCGTAGAAATGGAATGTGTAAAAAGTAAAAAAAAAACACTAAAAAAAAACAAAGACTTTAATTTTGAAGGCCCAAGGGAAAAAAGGGAGAGGGCAGAAAAAAAATAGGAATACACAAGTATTAAAAATAAACACTAATTAAAAAATCTTTTAACATTTTTTTTTTTAAAAATTTTTAGGTGTTTTGTTTTAAAATTTCGGTGTCCCCAAAAAAAATTTGCGGAAATTTCGAAAGGGGGAATTTTCGATTGCGGGCGGTGCAGGTGGAATTGCGGGAATTTTCGATTGCGGAATTTGGAAAAAAAAATTTCGATGCCCACCTCTGCTTCTATCAAAGAAGCCCTTTAAAGGGGGGAAACATAGTGCAAGATTAGGAGGGGAGAGAAGCCCCCTTAAAAGGGAACGTGGGCCCCGGGAAAAAAGGATTTTTTATGAAAAGAACACCGGATCATAACAACCATTTTCCTAGGAAAAAGTTTAGCAAAAACATACGATACAGTAGCCCAGAGCGTAAATAACAAGTTGAAAAAAGAAAATAACTCAGTAAGGAAATTTTGCCCTTTTAAAGCCAAACCCTTTGCACAAGACTTAGCGCAAGATGGGGGTGGCCCCCTTGACAGGGGGGGCAGGGGTTTATATATGAGAAACTCGTAAATGTAATCATGCCACAACTATCAGGCATGGGCTGCAGGCAGGCTTAGGAGGCCCGGGTTACCCACCTTAGAAATAATAAGTGTATGTAGTGTTGAGGCTTTATAGACCGCCCCGGCAAGCAAGCAACTTTGCGGGTTGTCGTGGCTGTAATAGCCACATTAAAAAAAAAGCACAACACTAGACCTAGTAATAGTCAGCATATAATTTTTTTTTTCTCCAAAATGGGGATTTGATAAGTTTCATAGAGGATTGGAGGCTTTCCTCCATAACGGAGCAAGAGGTGGAGATAGGAAGGAGGAAGTAGTGGACACCAAGAAAGACGATACCAGTCCAGAACAATACGAGGGTTAAGTGGATGAGTCAGTCTAGAAACAAGAAGTGGACAAAGAACGAAAAGAGGCTATTGAGTATTGTTGAGAAGATAAGGGAGAGAGAAGGAAGTCAGAAACCAGTGAGGTCATTGGTAAAGCCTAGCGATATACGAAGGCTGAACCTCAGTGATTGAGGGAATCACAACGCCGAGGATAGCGAAGGTTGAAAGTTTTCCTTTCCCAAGTAGAAGTGTTCAGAGGATTTGGGAGGAGAGAAAGAGGAGCCCTTATGGCAAGAAGCTGGACCCCACCGTTAGCACTATACATACAGAATGCCCTCAGCAGGTCATATTTGGATCATGGGACACCTAACATTGGTTATATGAAGAACTAACAGACAATAATGTCGACAGGAGCCTTAACAGATTTCGGAGGTCAAGTATGCTTGGCTGGAAGATCCCCAAGATTTCGCAACTAAACTCAAATGCAAACGCCCATATTGGAAAGCAAAGTCAAAAACATTCCAGGAGAAATTCCCCGTAGGGATAAGATCATAAAAACCAAAACGTTGAGGATTACCAAGCCACAGTAAAGGAGATAGTTAGCGTTTTTCATGGATGAACAAAATCCCACTGAGAAAATTCCATAGAGAGAGTGGAGGAGACGAGAGGGCCATCGCCATCGGCAGAGACACAAATAGAATATAACGGCGGGAAACCAGACCCGGCAGCTGTCAGAGATAACACCCGACCCCGGAGTATTCCTCCCAATAAAACAGGAACAGTCACAGGGAACTGTCAGCCAGGTCAGTTAGACGTAAGAGAACTCGAGCTTTTTTTCCCCCGGGGGGTTTTATTTTTTTCTTTTTTTTTTTTTTTTATACTTAAATATTTTTTTCCCATTTTATTTTCTTCCTCTCTCTTGTTTTTTTGGGGCAGCTTTTTTTCCTTCAAACCAAAATGGACTTTTTTTTTGTCCATGTAGGCTATCTTAAAAAAATTTCCTTTTTGTTTATCATTTTGACTATTTTTTTGGTCAGATTTTTTTTTCTTTTCTTGATCTTTCAATTGGCGTAAGTCTTTTGGTCTTTTTTTTTTTCTATTTTCCAGCTTTTTTTCATCTTTCTTTTCCCCTTTTTTTTTTTTTAAAATTTCTCATGACTGCAGCATTTCATACCTTTTCGTCGTCTTTTTTACCATTTAATCACCACTTATTTTCAAAAAGATTATTTTTTTCCAGGCGAACACTTTTTTTCCCCCTTTCTTATTTTTTTTTTTTATCCAATTTCGGAAGTACATTTTTGCTTTGAGACTTTTTCCCCGGTTTCTTTTAGCTTAATATGTCTTTTTTTTGGTATTGAAGCCAAAAATTTTTATGGGGGGGGGTTTTCCACTTTGTTTAGCCCAATTTTTTTTCCCTTTTAGGATCATGTGGAGAGGGGAACTAACTGATGCTCTCACTGAATACTAAAGGTTTTTTTGGGTCCTCTGCCCTTTGTTGGTCCTGAGCCAGTCAGCATATCCATTTTTGTAGGACCTCCCAGACCGGCTTGACACACAGCTGAGTGGTGTGTGTGTGGTTTTGGGGTTGTTGTTTTTGGGGGGTTTGAGGGGCCGTGCGGCTGTGGACCTTGTGCCCCAAAGGGCAGGAGCAAATGAATCAGCGGTTAGCCCTGGCATTGGCCGATTCTGTAAAAGGTCCTGGTGTGCTTGAGAATTTTTAAGGGCCCAAACCGGGGTGGAGAGCCACCCAAGAGGTCGGCTAGAGTTTTGGGCTGCGGAGGAGGTGGATTAGTTTTGGAGGAGGCCTGCGGTGGGAGTGGTGGGAGGGGCATTGCAGGAGGAGGTGCAGGTGGTCCAGGTATGTGGGGCACCAAGGGGGGGTGAGGGTCATCAGTCATGCCCATTTTTGAGGGGGTTTGGGGGGGTGGCCATCCGGAGTCTGGTGACTGCGGGTTTAGGGGACGGGGGGGGGAGTGGGCCACCATGGTAGTGTGTCTGCGTTTCGTCCAAAGGAAAGGGACTGTAAGGGTCATCAGTCTGGTCCCAGTGCGGTTGCATGTATTTAAGTGTCAGTGAATCAGAGGCGTGGTATGTCAGGGAGAGGGGGGGGAGTGGCCCCTTTCTGCCCCCCTGTCGGCCCCAGTGTTTTCACCGACACCAATGTGGGAGGGCACCATGAAGGTGATGACATGGCCAGGGGAGGGTAATGAAGAAGAGGTGGGGGATGTGAAAGCAAAGGGATGGTGAGTGGAGGGCGGTGACGTCGGGAAGTTTGGGAGGGGGTGTGAGGGGGTCGGGGGAATATGGTTACTGTACAGGGGGGGGGGGGGGGGGGCCCGGGGGGCAACTTGATGCCCTCCCGAGGCCCAAAAAATTCTGCCGTCAGGAGGAGGCAGGGGGGGCAAACCCGGGGATGGCAATGACGGCCCGGGTGAAAAGGCCGCACCCATAGAGGAGGGCTGGAGACGGGGGCCCGGTGTAAAGTGAGGGAGTTTTACGGGGGGGGGGAAAAAAAAAAACCGTGTGGGGTTGGGGGGTAGGGGAGGGGGAGTTAAAAAAAGGAAACCAAATGGGGGGGGCC
>JACEEZ010018852.1:283919-305763 GCA_016584305.1 Chionoecetes opilio | reverse complement strand
GGCTAGAAAAATTCCCCTTAACCCTAACTGCCGTACCTGTGTCAATATCTATGTGTACCGGGACTTTTCCGAATTTTTATGCCTAAACAAACTTGAATTGCATCTGTATTTTCATAATTTTTGGGCAACCCTAAAAATATTTTTTTTTGCTAAAGTCTTGTGGTTATTTTAGATTGTCTGAAATTTTAAGAGCGTTGGGGTGTATGGAACCCTGGTACACCTCGTTCACAAAAAACAGGCCGCAAGGGTTTCCCTCAAATCCTCTGTCCGGTAGGGGAGCCCTGTCAGCCCTTCCCCTTTCCTGCGGTCCTGGGTCATGAGCCATTGTGCCCCTGGGTCTTCTCGGTAAAGTGATTTGCCAATTTCCCCCCGGCCGAAAATTTGCCCACCTTTTTAAATTTGGGGGCCCCCCCAATTGGGCGTACTCGCTTTTTTCTTGTGAGTGCCCAAAAAAGGCATAGCCGCGTTTTACGGGTTAAGTATGGCTGGAGCAAAACCTACTCTCGCCCGGGAAAAAGGGGCAAAACCTTGCCAAAGAGGATCTCTTTGTGGTTTTGTATTTGATGCAATGAGTATCAAAGATTTCCTCCATTTTTAACGGCCTCTATTTTGTTATTGAAGGGATTTTTTTGGAACATGGCAAGTCTCAAATTTTGGAAAACCCCTCACTTTTTTTCAGGGTTTAAAAGGGCTTCTAAAAAAATAAAATGGTTCGGGGATTTTTTTTTTTACTCGGGAGGGATTAAAAAAGTCAAAAAAGGGAGTTATTAGAATCTAAAAGGAATCAAAAAATTTGGGGATGAGAGAAATTTTCCAGTTTGTCCCAAAGAAGATGGCCCCTTTCCCCTGTTTCAACTTTGGCATGACGCCAAAAAATTTTTCTTTTAAAAGTAAATGGTGAGAAGGACTTTTTTTTTTATGATGCTCCCCCCCTTTTTTAAAAAGCCTTGGGAACCCCTTTTTTAAAGTAAAATTAAAAAATTGGGGGAATTAATTTCAGGGATCATATAAAACTTTTTTTTTGCTAAAGATCGGGAACAAAAATTAGATTTCCCTCCAAAATTAACCAAAAAAACCATTGTAAAGAATGTTTTTTAAAAAAATGCGGGTTAATCTCCTGCCCAGGTGATGGTAGACTGTGGCAGCAGGCCTAAACATGTATTCCAGGGCACTCTTGCTGCCGTGGGAAGCTGAATATACAGCGATTTTGACAAAAGGGGGATCAGCTGTTTGTTTTTTTAAATAGATTCGGCCACTCATTTAAAAAAGGTTTTTGGGGGGGGTCAATTAAAATTCTTGCCATAGGGGAAATTCTTTGGGGAAATTGAAAAGTATATAAGTATTTAAAATTTGCGCACCACCTCATGACGTTTTTTTACTGCATAACGCTGGTCATCAATTTGGCTTCATTTCAAGCTTTTTTGGCAAGATCTCCAAGTTAGAAGGAATTACCTTCTTACACGCAGACTCATCCAGGACTTTTTGGAAATTTTTTTGGGAAAATGAGGCTTAGATGGGGGAGCAATGACCACCCAAATGATAACCTTCATAAAGCTTTAAATCATAGTAAATAATGACCCCCTTTAAGACTCCAATTTCTAGAAAATGAAAAGGGGATGGCCATATTCCCCAGACTAACCTCAATTGCGAACAGATTTTCCCTTCCCCCTTATCGATACTGAATCCAAAACGGAGAATTTTGGAAAATAACTTCCCACTGCCCGAGGGGGTGTCTGGTTTATAGCTGGTTGGACATGCAGAAATTTTTAAAAGCCTGCTTGTGAATCTTGCAGGGAACTTTAGAAAATACCAAACAGGATTTGATAATAGAATGTTTTTTGGGGCATTTTTAAAACAGAGAATACTTGAGTCCCCATTTGGGGACTCCTATCCCGTCAGAGCCCGTTTGGAAAATTTTAAAGTAGTAAAAGTTTTGTTGTAAGATCATCCAAAGAAAAAGCAATTTAAGTAGTAAAAAATTTGCAAAATTAATGTCTCGTTTAAATCATCATACATTTTTTGACGCTCTGCAATTTGTGCTCCACCCCCTAGTCAAATTCCCTCACCTCATGTATTTTAGACTTAAAATTTTCTATTTAATAAAAAGGGCGAACAGCCCAAAGGGGGAAAAAAGTCAAAAAAATAGAAACTCACAAAAAAGTTTTCATTAAATTTTTTTTGTACATATTATATTATAAATTTTACGTTTTTTTTTTTTTATTGTATTATACTATTATAATATTGTTTAGCGATTTCTTATCTATATTTCTTTTCTCAGGGAACTTTCCAGCTGAAATGGTAATATTTTTTCCTCTGCACTGATATAATTGGTTGCTTTTGGGGTTTTTCATCTTTGGGGAACATATGCACATTTTACCTGTGGGGTGTTGTGTGATGCATAGTTTTCTAAAAATATCAGCCCTTTTTAATTTTTCATTTGAAGGTGCATGCAGCTTTGGGGATGTTATAATATGTGGAAGTTCCTTCTTAATCTTATACATGGTGCGTTTTATAAGTTTTTGGGAAAAAGGGTTTTTTTAGCTATGAATCAATCTGCATTATCCAATGAAAGCAGGGGGGAAAAGTTGGGGCCCTAAAATATTTTATTAGTAGTAGTTTAGTATTATTTTGGGGGGGGTTTTTATTTTTACGGTTGGGGAAAGGGAAATTTGTTGGGCTTTTTTTCTTTTTTGTCTGTATATATTTCATTTATTTATTTATTTTTTTATATTTTTTGGGGAAAATTTGAAAATTTTCAAAATCTGCCCTTATTATTGATGTCATGTATGAATTTGTGCATGTTTTATCTATTTTTTGTCAGAATGCAAAGAGGCATGGAACTGGAATTCTTGCTATTTCGGGATTTTTTTCAGAAAAATGTTTTCTGAAAGTTTTGCATATGTCCTGCCTACCGTGACATAAAGAAATACAAAGCCCGTTTTACAACATGACACATTGCACTTTCAAAAAAGCAATATTTTGCGTCTGCTTTATTCTTCATGATATGAACATGGTATTTTTTAATTTAATTTCTGTACTAATTATTTCCTTATGGGGGTATTGATTGCTGATTTTAAACATATGCTTATTTTGATTGCTAACCTTTTATGATTACATTGAAATCTCAATAAAAGAGTAAAAAAATGTTTGGTTTATTGTTTTTCTAAAGTGCTTCAAAAGGAACAATAATTTTTGCCACAATACTATTGTTACTGCTTACACGTTTAAATGGTTTCCAGACCTTTTACTTCCACAGTATTAGCATGCAACACTTGCATGCATTGGATATCAAGCCTGGCTGCTTAATTCTCAATATTTTTTTTTTTTTAATGATTTTCCACTACCTTTTAATTTTTTTTAGTTTATAGTCAAATAATAGATAGATAAAGTTATGCAAGAAACAATTCAGAATCAAAAATAAAGCAGGGCTCATGAGGAGGAGTGAAAATACTTAAGACACCCCTAAAAAGCTGCACTGTTTCGATTCATCTCCTGGAAGATGGCGCGCGTCTGTCCTCCAAAACTTTAACCACCCCCCCCCTATCCTCTATTACTATCCTTGGTCTCATTCGACCCACGTGGGCGTAGCGCACACTTAGGCAAAAATTTTCATACGTGGCCATTTTTTCTACGGGGGCAAATTCTACCTGGGAGTAGTCACTCACCTGCTCCAGCCCACTAGAAAATTCATTTTTTCGGGGTGTTCACGTGGGCAGTGCGTGGGTAGTACGTGGGTGCTACGTGGGTGGCGCGCAGGTGCTACGCGGGGAAGACGAGGGGGGCAGTGGTGATCACGTGGGCAGTGCGTGCGTAGTGCGTGCGTAAACGTGGGTGCTACCTGGGTGGCGCATAGGTGGTACTGTGTGTGCTACGTGGGTTTCGCACAGGTGCTACGTGGGTACTACGTGGGTGCCACGTGGCGCAGCACCGCGTCCGTGCCGCGTATATATAAGGTCGCGAATAGGATTGCTTGTCATTCAATTTGAGACTGCCAAAGAGATGCGAGCAAAAAAGAAGAGTGTGACTGCTGCAGCGAAGGGGAAGGGGAAGGCGAAGCGGAAGGCGGTTGAAGAGGAGCAGGCGGTTGAAGAGGAGCATGCCGCCCCACTGTCCTGATGAAGAGAGCGAGCCGGAGGAAGAGCGGGAGGAAGAGGAAGAGGGTAGAGTCGGTGGTTGGTGGCGCGGTCTCCCGCAAGAAAACAAAGACTGGAAGTGGCAAGAAGTCCTCCGCCCTGTCACCAGCACGCAGCAGTAGGAGACTTTAGCGGCCTACATCCTGGACCACGAGGAGCTCTACGACCAGAAGCGCGGGGGACTTCAAGAATACAAGCCGAAAGGATCGGTTGTGGGAGGAGTGGTGGGGCGCTCGTGGGTGTTAATGGTGAGTTTAATATTATATAAAATCACTTTACCATGTTCATATTTGTATAATTTTTTGGAGAAAAAAGTGGTATTTCCGTGTGTAAAATGTGTTTACCTCCGCCAACGAAGTTGGAGGGGTTAGTTTTCACCCCGATCTGTCTGTCTGTCTGTCTGTTGTTAGTGTACAGGTTTTCTCGAAAAGTTACGAATAGATTTGGACCAAACTCGGTATACCAAGTCTATTTGGTATAAGGAAGACTGATTTAATTTTGGATGAAATCTATTGACAAGTGTTGCCATGGCAACCAAATTGGAAACCATTCGGCGGAGTTGCGCTCTACTGAGTGCGTATATTTTAATATATATATATATATATATATATATATATATATATATATATATATATATAATAATTATTATTATATATAATTATATATAATATATATATAAATATATATATATATATATATATCTATATATTATATATATATATATATATAATATATATATAATATATTATAAAATATATATATATTATTTTTACTTTCTTATTTTACTTTTTTTTTTTTTACTTATTTTATTTTCGGGCTGAGGTATGCGCTCTACTGAGTGTGCCCCCCCCCCCCCTAGTTCTGTATTTTTTTGTCACAGGGAAACGTGCCTTTACATGGTACAAAACACAGCGGTCTGCCTACGGTCGCATAAAGAAGATGATGAATGTGAGCGGGTCTGCCCCCCAGTGTTGAAGTACAGGCAGAAATGGCTGTGGCAGCATCTGGAGTTCCTCAAACCCCATGTAGTCAATAAGGAACGCGCGGCATCATGAGGCAGGTAAGCATTTGCAAGGATGAATCTGAGTATGTTTGGAGTTATTACCATATTTGCCACAGTTCTACCATATATAGGTGTGTGGATTTATTAGAAATAATACAATAAAATAAAATAAAACAAATTATTTTTGTCTCTCCCTTGCATTCCCTCAATCCCTACTCAATTCTATGAATTTGTCCTTGCTTTTGCTTCAGGGTCGGGAAGAGGGAGGAAGCAATGACGATGACGACGATGATGACAGGGAGTCCCTTGCGGGATCCGCTGCGGGGTCGATTGTGATGGCGGGCCTGGGACCAAGCAAGCCCCCTGGCCACTACAAGGGCAAGAGTAAGGGCAAGGGCACGGCGACGCTGGACACAGTTCTCACAGAGTACTTTGTCGAGACAGGCTACACAGAGAGCCAGCTATGACAGAGAGGTAATGTACAGAATTTCAATTGACACTATTGATAATGTTATTGTGTTGTATTATGTACAAAAATTTTAATGGACACAATTAATTTTATTGTGTTGCATTATAATTCTTATATATTTTAATAGCCAAATTTATGTTCATTCATTAAATGGTTCCCATATTCTGTTTACAGCTGCAAGACACCCTCTCCAGCAAGACCCAGGCTCGGGATCAGGCTGCCATCTGGGGGAGTCGCTGGCCATGAGTGCAAGGAGGTTGCCCGACAACCTGTTCCGCAGGTTCCAGATGGACAGCCTGGCACTGATGAACCGGTACCTCTAGATGGCAGAGAGGGGGGAGGACCCCGACCAACAGCAACAGCAACAGCAACAGCAGTACCAGGTCATGCAGCCCCCACAGCAGCCACAGCCACAGTACCCACTACCCACGTACCCCCCACGTGCCCCCGACGCACCACTCACGCACCAGCCACGCGGTAGCCGCGACAAATTATCGCAGACCAAAAATTGGGCATGTCCAATTTTTCTCAACGTAGGATAATGAAGGCTACGCGGGGGTCAGGTAGATTGAAATTACTTGCGTAGTGCGCGCGGGCCACCCGCGGAGGGCCACGTACAACCCCAAAATCTCTACGTGGACCCCTCGCTACGCCTACGCGGGTCGGATGAAACCATGGCCTTAAGGTCGAGAGAGAGGAAGGGTCGGATTTAGTGTATTTCTAGTTGATTTGAAGGAAAGGTAAATGGTGGTAAATGGTTTTGAGAAATATATAGATGTTGAGTAAATGTGCAAAATGTCATGATAATGTAAGTGGATATAAAAGGAAGGAATTTACAAAGGAAAGAGAGAGCAAGCGAGAGAGAGAGAGAGAGAGAGCGAGAGAGAGAGAGAGAGAGAGAGAGAGAGAGAGAGAGAGAGAGAGAGAGAGAGAGAGAGAGAGAGAGAGAGAGAGGAGAGAGAGAGAGAGAGAGAGAGGAGAGAGAGAGAGAGAGAGGAGAGAGAGAAAAAAAAAAAAACCTACCAAGACTTTATATGTTGGACACATCATCAGAAGAAGAAGTTCAATAATTAAATCTTTAAAAGACTCAGCACCGGGATATGATGGTATTCATGTTCAGGTAATACAAAAAAAAATGCAAACTCTTTGGCTCCTATTATCTCAAAAATAATGAATCTTCTTTAGTTCAGGTATTTTTCCAGAAAAACTAAAATAGCTAAGGAAATCCCATTACATAAGGCGGCAACTAGTGATGTTCTAACTATCGGCCTATTTCAATACTCCCATCTTTAGTAAATATAATTATAAACGAGCTATGTATGACAGACTATATGTTTTTTTTTCTTAATAGGAATAACATCTAAACGGATAGGCAGTTGGTTTTAGAAAGAGTTTATCCCCCAAAATTTGCAATTACAAAAGTAATGGATAATGTATTGCAGGAGTTAGGTTGTAGTAAATATATAATTACGGTTATTTTTGGATTTGAAAAAGGCTTTGATACTTTGGGAATCATGAATTTTTGATAGTAAAGTACAGCATTACGGTATAAGGAATGTCTGTCTGAATGGTTTATGAGTTACCTATGCAAAGAAAACACTTACTTCTGTGAATAAAATAAGCTCAGGGATTACAGAACTTAAAACAGGAGTTCCACAAGGCTCAACATTGGGTCCGTTGTTATTTTTGATATATATCAATGACATTATCAATTCTTCAAATTTACAGAAATTTATTGTTTTTACAGATGACACTAACATAACATATTCTTCAGCGATTTATAATTTTTAACGTGAACATAAATTTTGAGTTAGAGTCTGTTTCATCCTGGTTATCAGCAAATAGGTTAACTCTAAATATTGCGAAAACAAATTATTTGATATTCCTGGCAACAAAAGTCTGGACTAATATAAATATTGAGATGTGCGGGAACTAATACTAAAACCAAATTCAGTTAAATACCTAGGGGTCTTTATAGACCCCAACACATTAGTTGGAAGGATCATATAAACTTATATACTAAAAAACTCGCTAGATCATCAGGCATACTTTATAAAGTAAAGCATATTTTTTTCCACTGAAACATTTCTAACCTTATATTACACGTTGATTTATCCTTATTTACATTATTGCAATCTTGTATAGGGTATGGCGAACATAACAACAATCAAACCGCTGCAGTTGCTTCAAAAAAAGTAATTAGAACCCTAGCAAAGTTATTATCTGAAAACACAGCTCTGCTATTTAAAAGCTTGAAAATTCTTAAAAAAAGTTATATTTTGTTCTAGAATGTCTAAAAATCCTCCATACGAACTCCATATCCTTCATTCTGCTTCACTTCAGACTGTTTTTTCAAAAAACCCTAACTTAAACACAAGAAAAAGACATCCAAATTAGACCACCTTTTTCCCAAATTTCTGAATCTCATAAAAGATTTTTCACTTATTTCGAATGCTTGAAATGGAAAGAACTTCCAGAGCACATCAAAAGTATTGTTAATAGATACATTTAAAATAAATAAAAAATATATATAGCAAATATGTATTGATCTATAAATGTTGAGTATTAGTCATTTTTGTTTCTTCAGTAGATGTATTTTTATCATTAAGATATAATGAGTGAGTTTCTGTTGGTTTTGTATGTTTGTAAGTCTTGATATGTTTAGGTATGCATGTCTATGTAATATCGATAAAAGGGTATGTCGAAATATAATCGTAAATTGTTTGTCCATTGCAAGGTTTTTTTATAGCTATACATACAAGAGGCCTGTCAAAAGGTTTTCATTTGACGGCCCAGCCATGTTTATATACCATGTTATATGATCAAGCTTTGTATATATTCATATGGCTAATAAAACTAGTGAAAGAAGGAGAGAGAGGGGAGAGAGAGAGAAGAAGAGAGAGAGAGAGAGAGAGAGAAGAGAGAGAGGAGAGAGAGAGAGAGAGAGAGAAGAGAGAGGAGAGAGAAGAGGGAAGAGAGAGGGGAGAGAGAGGAGAGAGAGAGAGAGAAAAGAGAGAGAGAGGAGAGAGGAGAGAGAGAGAGAGAGGGAGATGAGAGAGGAGAGAGAGAGAGAGAGAGAGAGAGAGAGAGAAGAGGAGAGAAAAGAGAGAGAGAGAGAGAGAGAGAAGAGAAAAGGAGAGAGAGAGAAGAGAGAGAGAGAGAGAGAGAGGAGAAAAAAGGAGAGAGAGAGAGAGAGAGAGAGAGAGGGAGAGAGAGAGAGAGAGGGGGGCTGAGATGGGGACAGAGATAAGAACTGGAGGAAGGAATTGAAAGAGGAAGTATGAAATAGATCTGAAGGGCGGAAAAACAAAAGATAAATGCAAATATGGGTGTTAAAACTTTAAAAAGAAGGGGAAATAGAAAGAGAGAGAGAAGAGAGAGGAGAGAGAGAAGAGAGAAGAGAGAAAGAGAGAAAAGAGAGAGAGAGAGAAGGGGATAGAAGAGAGAGAGAAAGGAGAGGAGAGAGAGAGAGAGAGAGAGGGGAGAGAGAGAGAGAGGGGAAGTTGCGAGTCAGACAGAGAGATACATGCTTCTACTCCCGAAACTTTTGGCTTTAGGCCGTAAATAAATGTTGTGGGCCGAACCACTACAATTAATCATGCCAAAGGTAATATTAGCTGAAGGTAGTTAGATAGTTAGTTAGTAGTTAGTAGTTACAGAATTTTATATTCTGCTGCCGAATAGCTAGAATTAGTGTTATGTAAAGTGGTGTGAGAATTCGTTATTATTATTTAAAGCGTGTGACGGTATTATTTAAAGCGGTATAAGAAAAGAAAGATAGGGTTTTTTAGATACGTTTTTAATTTCATTTATTTGATCATTTAAATCATTACTATGTGTTTCTATTTAATTGTTTGTCCCTCCATCTGTGAAAAATTTTATTATTTGTATGTGTGTGTGTGTGTGTGTGTGTGTGTGTGTGTGTTGGGGGGTGTGTGTGGTTTCATCTTTTTCATTTTGTTTTTATTTTTTCAGGGGCCCGAACAATGCTCGCGTGGCCCCGTCTCCATATCAACATGTTTTTATCATTCATCCCTTTTGTGCTTTGGTTGGCCGAAGCCAGCACCCCGGAGAGCAGGTCCACAAACCCCGGCTAACACCCGGTACCCATTCACTGCTGGGTGGGCAGGGCTCGGGGTTTTTAAAGGGAAAAAACCCATCTGTTTCCGCTCCGCCCGGGGATCGAACCTGGGACTTCTGGGTTGTGAACCGAGCGTGCTTTTCCCCCACAACCCCGAAATACCCTTATAACAAGTACGCCCAATAACAACAATACCAAAAACACAATAACAGATGTATAGCCGATACACCTTCCCACCTCCACCACCGGTAAAAAGCTGTAACATTCATTATTTTATGCGAGAAAAATAACTCGTCAAAAGATTTTGTGAATTGTGCGTTTTGTGTGCGGTGTGTGTGGGGTGTGTGTGTGTGTGTGGTGTGTGTGTGTGGTGGGGGGGGGGGTTATTCAAACCATGGTCTTGTCCACGAAAAATGGCTTCCGATCGCCAGTTTTCCCTCTCTCAATGCGAGCTTGGAGCTCATTATTACCGTTTTTTTGGGCAAAGCTGGGACGTCCCCCCACCACCCCACCCATCCCCTTTCTCAAGGGGAGGTAAAATCCCGAATTTGACAGTGACAAATCCCTTGGAGCGCGAAGATTCGAACTGCCTACCCACAGAATGGGAAACCAACACGTTATCAACCTGACCCCATTGCGCGCGGGCGCGTGTATTCATCTAGTTGTATTTTACAGGGCCTGAGCAACGTGCGTATGGCCCCGTCTCCAATCAACATTTATTTTATCATTCATCCTTAGTGCTTAGTGTTGGCCGAAGCCACCACCCCGGGAGGGGGGTCAAAACCCCGCTAACACCCTGTACCCATTCACTGCTGGGTGGACAGGGGCTCGGGTTTTGAGAAGACCGCCGGTCTGTCTTCGCTCCGCCCGGGGATCGAACCCGGGACTTCTCGGTTGTGAGGGGAGCGTGCTATCACTTACACTACGGAGCTCCCTGTGTGTGTGTGTGTGTGTGTTCAAGTTCAAGTTCAAGTTCAAACATTTTTATGCCATAAGAATACACACAAATATTAAATCCATCATTAACCTTTCGTGGAAAAGTCTGCTGAGAAAACTCTCGTTAGCAGACCCAGTTATTAAGCAAGGTAATATGTGCACATTCCAGAGCGAAGACTATTATATCATCTCTATGTAGTTTTCATACACAACATCTGTAAATATCCTTACTCATACTAACGTGTACTATCTATATAAACACACACACGTACTCATACAAACATATTATTATGTAACATATATACATACCATACATATGCACAAACATATAAGAGCATACAGTAAATATATTCATATATATAAAATAGATGAAACCACACACACACACACACACACACACACACACACACACACACACTCATCCACACACACACACACCTGTGTGTGTGCGTGTGTGTGTGTGTGTGTGTGTGTGCGTGTGTGTGTATGTGTTTGTTTGAGTGTGTGTGTGTGTGTGTCAGAGCTGGGCACGTTCCTGATTTGGGTAGTCCGTACCTGTACTTCCGTACTTCGGGACGCGGGTCGTCCGTACCTGTACTTCCGTACCTTATTTTACTTTGTTCTGTCCGTACCCGTACCTCCGTACTCCGTACCTGTACCCTATAACTATTAAAAACGCGCCTGAAAAAATATAGTCAGTACCTCAAAAATAAAACAAAATACAAGGCTATAATGCATCAGAGCTTCATAAATATATATAGCAATAGATATTTACCATCAAATATCATCAAATCAATTAAAATAAAATTTGTCTCCAGTCTTCACAGTTCACAAATGAGTGAAATGACTAATTAGTTTAAATCACAAGTTTATTCTAGAGTGTATAACTCCTACTCCACTTCCTTCTCCTCCTTGTACTGCTGCTACACCTCCTTGTAGCCTAGGAGTGTGCATGTTGCCCCTCACAAACACCAGCTGCTCAAAGTTTATGTTGCTGAGGCTGGACCTCTTCGGCCGCAAGATGTCTCCCGCGGAGCTGAACAGCCTTTCCACGGCAGCAGAGCTGGGGAGAGGGGTGTTGTCCCTCTTGAAAAGGTCCAGCCAGGCATTCCTGTAGCGGGGGGGGAACAGGTTGGGACTGGGGGATGTCCACCTCTTCCACGTCAGACAAAGAAATATCTGACGCCCCCCTTGGGGTTTGTATGGGTTCTGGACGCAGATGGTGCAGGCGTGCTGGTTCTTAGCTCACACTACTACAGCTACTATCCCCAACACACTCCTGCTCCTGTCGCTATCACTTCTTTTCACGTATTTCTCCATGTTTATTTTTAAACCCACTAAACAGAAAGCAATAGCAGTGAAACTTTGAAACGCGTTGCCGGGTGATGTGACTGAAAACATAAAACGTTGTTGATCTTGATTTTTGATGCCGCACGTTTGGTGTTTACCAGGCACCACAGATGCACGGATCTCGCCTTGGAAATGATCAGCTGACAGCTAGTGGCAAATTGCCCGCCAAAACGCGTGAAAGTTTTTCTGTGGACTGTTTTTTCGTCTTCGTTTTTTTTTTTTCATCATAGAAAATATCGGGTACGGAAGTACGGACCCAATTTCGCAGGTCCTTACCTGTTACTTCCGTACCTTTCAAACTTTCCGTACCTCCGGACTTCCGGACCTAGTTTGGAATCCGTAGGTACGGAGTACGGAGGTACGGACAGAGGTACGGAAGTGCCCAGCTCTGTGTGTGTGTGTGTGTGTGTCGGGGGTATTGGCTGGGTTTTAAGTTTAAAGTACATCTATTTCAAGCTAAAATTATCTTGTAGTGTTATAAGTTATGCTGGAAACAAGGCAGTCAGGTGGCGGGAACGGGTTGGCTGCGCGTTAACACAACATTTTCATCTCCCTTGCCGGAGGGATGAGTTTAGGTCTCTCTCTGTTTCTCTCTCTCTCTCTCTCCTCTCCCTCTCTCTCTCTCTCTCTCCTCTCTCTCTCCTCTCTCCGTCTCTCTTTCTCTCTCTCTCTCTTCTCTCTCTCTCTCTCTCTTTTTCTCTCTTTCTCTCTCTTCCTCTCTCTGGTCCGGTCCGCATATCTATATTTATCTATTCTATAATAATATAAGCGAAAGTGTGTCTGTCTGTCTGTCTGTCTGTCTGTCTGTCTGTCTGTCTGTCTGTGTGTGTGTGTGGTATAGGTTCCGCCCCCCGTGGCGCAAACACCTCATATGGCACATTTTTGGAATCAGGTTGACCAGGGGAAGGTCATAAGCCCACTTATGAGATGATCCGATCACTTTTTTTTTTTTTTTTTAGCAGCCTATTAGCGAGAATTGTGAAAACAAAAGTGGGTTGCGAGAATTGAGGAAGCCTTGATGTAGGGTGATGGGTAATGGGCGAGTGAATGGGTGGGGTGATGGTATGGGTGTGGGGTGATGGTGAGTGAATGGGGGGGGGTGATGGGTTGGGGGTGATGGGTGATGGGTGAGGGAATAGGTGGGGGTGATGGGTAATGGTGAGTGAATGGTGTGTGGTGATGGGTAATGGGTGAGTGAATGGGTGGGGGGTGATGGTAATGGGTGAGTGAATGGGTGGGGGGTGATGGGTAATGGGTGAGTGAATGGGTGTGTGGTGATGGGTAATGGGTGAGTGAATGGTGGGGGTGATGGTAATGGGTGAGTGAATGGGTGTGTGGTGATGGTAATGGGTGAGTGAATGGGTGGGGGGTGATGGTAATGGGTGAGTGATGGGTGGGGGTGATGGGTATGGGTGAGTGAATGGGTGGGGGGAATACATACATTTCTACATCTATGATTTCAGGAAAGTTAAAGGAGCTATCTGGAGAGTCCATGTTTGTGGGCCGAAGGCCCACCAAACACAGTGGTGGGCCGAAGGCACCAATAGCCCTCCGCAGGAGCTAGCCAAAAGTCCGCCCGGAGGGCGGCTTTGCGGCTAGTTTATCATAAAATTGATGTACACCTGCTGCTATCAACTTTTGTTTTCTAGTCCGTTCCAGACGACTGTACTTGAGTGTGTGTGTGTGTGTGTGTGTGTGTGTGTGTGTGTGTGTGTATGTATGTGACTGTGTGTGTTGGGTGTGTGTGTGTGTGTGTGTGTGTGTGGTGTGTGGTGCGTGCGTGTGTGTGTGTGTGTGTGTGTGTGTGTGTGTGTGTGGTGTGTGTGTGTGTGTGTGTGTGTGTGTGTTTGTGTGTGAGTGTGTGTGTGTGTGTCCTGAAGTAATTCCACCACGCCCTATAACAACAATCCAACAACAACAATAACAGATGTATAGCCGATACCACCTTCACCACCTCCACCACCGGTAAAAAGCTATAACCATTCATTATTATATGCGAGAAAAATATCTCGTCAAAAGATTTATATTTGTGAGTGCTAAAACTTAAAACATAAAAAAATATTATAACTGCATAAATAATTAAATAATTTAGACAATTTTGAAGCACCGTAAATATATATAGTGTTAAAGAGAGGAAAAATAAATAAAAAGGCTACAATATTTTGTTATTGTTCACACTTCACTTATCTCTAACAGATAAATCCCGGGGGTGAAAATTATCAAACCCATTTCCGGGCCTCTTCATGAAATAGGACAGTTTTCCGAACGAATTTCCGCGTAATCATTTGAGAGAAAATTCAAATAGCGCAAAACAAATGGCTATCATCACCACCAAATTTCCATGACGTGGACAATTGTCACGATATATGCTGCTATAGTATGCTATGTTGGTGACGGTGTAAATGTACCTGGCGGTGGCGGTACAGCAGCTTGAATAGCCCCAACGCGCACTTGAATCACTTTATTGTTCAGTGGGTACAAAGGGTGGAAGAAGCAGCTTGCGGTGGGAGTTATGAGGACATTGTGAGCAGGGTCATAGAGTAACTATATGACCCTAATTGTAAGGGTAAAGCGAAACTGTGTGCAGCGAAGACGGCGAGAGATAGCAGTGACTGTGAGTGGGGAAGAGGAGGAAGATGAGGACGGGATGGCCGGGGTGTTGCTAGTGTTATTGCAGATCTGTGTGTGTTGCTAGTGTTATTGCTGCCATGTGTGTGTTGCTATTACTGCGGCTGTGTGTTGCTAGTGTTGTTGCAGCCTTGTGTGTGTTGCTAGTGTTGTTACGGCTATGTGTGTGTTGCTAGTGTTGTTGCAGCCTTGTGTGTGTTGCTAGTGTTGTTACGGCTATGTGTGTGTTGCTAGTGTTGTTGCTGATCTGTGTGTGTTGCTAGTGTTGTTGCGGCTATGTGTGTGTTGTTATTACTGCGGCTGTGTGTTGCTAGTGTTGTTGCAGCCTTGTGTGCTGCTAGTGTTGTTGCAGCTTTGTGTGTTGCTAGTGTTGTTGCAGCTCTGTGTGCGTTGCTTGTGTTGTTGCAGCTTTGTGTGTTGCTAGTGTTGTTGCAGCTCTGTGTGTTGCTAGTGTTGTTGCAGCTTTGTGTGTTGCTAGTGTTGTTGCAGCTTTGTGTGTTGCTAGTGTTGTTGCAGCTTTGTGTTGCTAGTGTTGTTGCAGCTTTGTGTGCTGCTAGTGTTGTTGCAGCTTTGTGTGTTGCTAGTGTTGTTGCAGCTTTGTGTGTTGCTAGTGTTGTTGCAGCTTTGTGTGTTGCTAGTGTTGTTGTTATGAGTAGTACAATGTGGTGGTGGATGGTTAATGAACGGTGATGAGCGCTGTACTAAGATAACATAAACGGACCCTATCAATTCACATGTACAGGTACCCCAACAGCGAGGTTACTGGATATATTAATTGCCACCACGCCGTAGGGAATTCAAGCAGGAGTAAGTGGGGTTCGAACACATGGACGCCGCACACCAATACAAGTTACTACCACTACGCCAATCTCTGACGGATTTACTCGCGGCCATAACCTTACATATATTTTATATTTTTGATATCGTAGCACACTCTCTGTCTCACCCATCTCCGCCTAACATTACTTTCCACAAAGCCACTTTCATTCATCTCTCAAATGCCGTGAGTGATCCTGTGTTCCTTAATCCCCTGCCATGGTAAACTGTCAAGCTGACTGCTTGACGTCAATTCTTGTCCCTCAATGACAGGTTTAAGATAATAAATTATCATTTGCATGTAAGTGACTCAGTTTTTACAGTTCAACAATCTGCAGCCTTTCACCTCACACGTAACATAAGTTATATAGGATTACAATTCAGTATAGTAATAAAACAGTAGCGTAGTATAGTACATCCCTATTACTCATATTATCGTCCCCGTTTTGAGTAAGGAAGTGGTACTACGTTGGGTGTGAAGTTGCTTGGTCCTTTTAAAGAGAGGAGGGAGGTAAGAAGTTCCTTGTATTATCCTTTTTCCGCCCGAACACAGTTCGTTGTGTTGGGCGGGGGAATCACCACCAATATCGGGGTTACGACGCTGCTCATTCCTTAAAATCATCTTCACGTCACGAAATGGGACTAGAAAAGACTTAAGTTTTCTTTTTCAGCATTACAAATAAGTATTTACATATAAGGCCAAAGGGGGGGGAGAGAGAGAGAGAGAGAACGCGCGCGCAGGCTCCGGTCATGGTGTTATTCAGCTCCTGACAAATTGAAGCTTTTCTTAGGAAAACTGAGCCACTTCACTGCGTAAAGTTGACCATCTGTCGGTAACGATCTTCTGATCACACAGGGGATAAAAAATATCATACAAACAATACCAAAAGACAGAAATAATGAGGTTTTACCTCCATCAATAAGTCAACTGCCACTCTCCTCCTTCAAATCACGCCGAGACGTCACCGGTCAGCCCCGATAGTCACCTATCAACTCCGATACAGTGACCCCGCGCGCCACACCTACACATCCACCCACCCACACCTTTTGATTTCTCTGCCATCGCTGTTCTTTTTTTTTTCTTCAGTTTTTCCTCCCTTTCTCTCACTTTGGTACTGTCCCAGTTTCCTGGAGGATCTGCAGAGAGAACTCAACTCTGGGTGAAATAACACCAGCCAGCCTCCCGTTTGCAAAGACAGTACTCCCTCCCACTCCCTCCCTGCCTCCCTGCCTCCCTGTCTGACAAGTGACAAGCACTGCGGCACGTCACCACGCCACCACCACCACCACCCGTACTGCCTCACACCATAACCCGCGCTGCGACTATGACTGGTGATGTAAGTCACCACCGCCTCATCACACGGCCCCGCGGCCTACCTGGATACACACCTGGTCGTTGGTGTGCAGTCTGTGGCAAGACAACCACCGATAAATCAGTCGCTGAATGCTCAGGAGGTGATTGCCCCAACATCGCCCATACCAGCTGTCTCAACACCAACACAACACTCGACTGCTGTCAAGTCAGTGTTCTACGCGAGGCTGTGGGGATCTCGGCCCCCGTGGTCTTCCAGGAAGCAGTTGCACACCCATCACAGGGTGAGACTGAGCCTTCCGATGCTGCCTCCACTGAATTTCTCACTGCCGATGATGATGATTATGAAGACCTGCAGCAATTAGAGCCCGGAACTCTAGTCAAAATCATCAGGGAGTTAAAAGGAGAGCTACGACGAAAAAACAGCATCCTCGGCTTTTTTGATACGACATCCCAGCGTATCGCCCAGCAGAGAGACGCTGTAGTAACCATCCTGGACTTTATTGACAACATAGCAGTAACCAAGTCCAGCCTTGAAGAGCTTGACACCAGAACCATTGCCACAAGCGCTAAGCCTGAATGGATTGACCTCCAGTGGCAAAAACACACTGCCACAAATCAAACCTCACAGGCCTGGTGGACGTCTGATAAGCCACTCCCACTTAAGTCTGTTGTCATACAACACAGACGTGGTGTGAACGTTCATCAAGAAAACACGCTTACACCGGCCGCGAGCCCTGAGCGCCACACCACCCGCGCCTCACCTATCACGAGTCCCAAGCGCCGCACTACCCACACCCTCCCTGCCACGAGTCCAGAGCGTCGGGTTATCAGTGTCTCCACTGCCACAAGTCCTGAGCGCCGGGCTTCTCGCGCCCCACCTGCCCCGAGAACTCGTACTCGCACCTCACAGGTATCCAACCAAAATAATCAAACACATAACTTCAACTTCAGACGACAAGAGCACCTTGCTCCCAGTCCCTCCCGACGCCCCACAACTGCAAGGCGGCACGATTCAGCTAGGTCTGCTCCAACAGCCCAGGAACCGACTCGAAGCTACTGCCATCAGTGCAAGAGAAGTGGGCACACGGAGAACGATTGCTTCAGGAAGTTGAAGTGCGACTACTGCCAGCGCCACGGTCACACCACCCAAGGGTGCCGCACGCGCCTCGATCAAGAAAGGCAGGAAAATTTTTCAAACAGCTGTCTGCGGAACAGGCAAAAAATAACGCTTGGCTACTTCACTCCCTAAACAAGAGCTTTGCGTTTCCTGCCCCCACTTCTGACACCTCACAGGTAGGAGGCTGGACACCACCCCAAGCCTTCCCGCCCCCTCACAATGACAGCAAACATCGCTACTCATCCCGGAGGTACACCGCCCCGCAGGCAAGCGCTTGGTAATCTTACCATCATCTCAGCTAACGTTAGAGGTTTCCAGACTAACGTCGGTGACCTAACGTACAGCCATGTTTTGCCACACAGTCCTGATGACATCATTGCCACTACTGAGACCTTCCTCAACTCCTCAGTGCCAGACAACTTTGGGCAGATAGGTGGCTACTCAAGTTGGTTCCGACGTGACAGAGCCCAAGGTACCTTTGGGGGAGTCGCTGTGTGCTTCCGCAACAGCCTCCCTGTACAAGCTCTCCCCGTCGACCTTCCTGCTCACATGGAGATGATGTTCTTCAAATTGTGGACACACACTCAAGACTCCATTCTGCTGTGCGTGTGTTACCGTCCACAGTGGCAAGGTGGTGAGCCCCTTCACTACCTGACCACCAACTTAGATGCCCTGCTCCTCCAGCACTCCTGTAAGCATCTCATCATTGTGGGTGATCTCAACCAGTACCTTGTCCAGAGGCAGTTTGACGAGCTGTTGACGGTGTTCGGACTCACCAATCACGTCGACTTCCCCACCCACATCTCAGGGTCTTCACTTGACCCTGTAATCACCGATTTGCCCTGCAGTATAGTGACTTGCCGCCCGCTAGCAACAGTGGGTTCCTCCGACCACCTGGCTGTTCTCACCAAGATCAAGCTGGCCATCGACAGAGATGAGGCAGTGACTCGCACCAACTGGCTATGGGACAAGGGGGACTGGGATGCAATGAAGGCAACACTTAACAACATTGTGTGGTCTGACGTGCTTACAGGTGACGTTGACACACAAGTGAAGAACTTCACAGAAATGCTGATGTCCCACCAAAGAAGATTTGTGCCCTGCCAGACATACAAGTCTAAACCGGGAGACCAGCCCTGGTTTGGCTTTCAATGCAGGAAAGCAGCAGACAATAAGAGCAAGGCCTGGCTGCGATATAAGTCCCACCCCACAAGAAGACATAAACACTAGCACAAAATGGCCTGTGAAAATATGAAAGGAGTCCAGAAAGAGGCGATCAACAACTGGAGGGATCACCTCAAGCGAAAGCTAACAGGCCAGTCAGTGGGCACTAAGGATTGGTGGAGCAGCATCAAACAACAACAGGGCTTCTCTCGTGATGACAGCATCCCACCGTTGACAGCACCTGATGGCTCTGTTGTCACAAGTCACTGGGGTAAAGCTCAGGTGTTGGCTGCCCACTTCTCCTCCAAGATGACAGTTCCTGACCCAGAACGTGAACCTCCTACAGTTCCGGTTCTAACCAAGGCCGCCCTAGGGAACATCACCATTACCACGGAGGTGGTGTTGCAACAACTTCAACAAGTTGATCCCAAGAAAGCGCTGGGACCAGATAGTATCAGCCCTCACCTGCTTAAAAGATGTGCCTCACAACTTGCTGTGCCTCTTGCTACCATCTTCCGGGAGTGCCTTTCATCTCAGCAGTGGCCATCTGAGTGGGAAGTGGCGAGAGTCTGTGCTATCCACAAAAAGAAGAGCACAGGCGATCCTCAGAACTACCGCCCCATTTCCCTCCTTTCCGTTGTTGGGAAAGTTCTTGAGTCCATCATTGCCTCCAAAATCACTAAAATTTTTGACGCTCACCGCTTGCTAAATTCACGGCAATTCGGCTTCCGACAGGGGAGATCTGCAGCAGACCTTCTTCTCCTGCACTCAGCAGCCTGGAACCACTCCCTAGATCGGGGCGAAGACACCTTCGTCGTCGCCCTTGACATCGCTGGTGCCTTTGATAGGGTGTGGCATCAGGGCATCACTACCAAGATGAGAAGCCTGGGGATCTGCGGGGACCTGTTACACCTCCTGCAAGATTACCTCCATGAAAGAACTCTGCGCGTGGTGGTGAATGGTCACACCTCCTCTGAAAATGCTATCAAAGCCAGTGTCCCTCAAGGAAGTGTACTCGGGCCATTACTATGGAACGTTTACCTCAACGACATCCTGCAGCTGATTCCTGAGGCAAGAGCGTACGCAGACGACTGTACTCTCACATTCACCTGTGAGAGGAGTGACCGCCACAACACAGTCATTCGTATCAACCAGGCACTGCAGAGCATCGCCTCCTGGGGCATGAGATGGCAAGTAACCTTTGCACCAGACAAGACCCAAGCCGTCCTCATCTCCCGCAGGCAAGATGCAGTCAACTGGGACCAACACGCCATTCTCCTGGAAGGCAGAAAAATACACCTCCAGGAGTCAGTCAACATTCTAGGGGTGGAGTTCGACTCTGGCCTCACATACACCAGCCACGTCAAGAAGGTCGCCAAGGATGCTGCCTGGTAACTGAGCTGCATCCGACGCGTCGCGCACCTCCTGGACGCTCAGGGAGTCGGCACACTCTACAAGTCACAAGTCCGCTCCCTGATGGAATACTCGCCCCTCGCATTGTCCTCCTGCCCCCCGTCATACCTCCGCCTCCTTGACCGGGTTCAAGCCAGAGCCCAGCGGCTGGCCCGGCTGAAAGCCCCTGAGGGTGCTGCACAGATCATTCAACCTCTCCAGCAGCGGCGTGACGTGGCAGGCATGTGCGTCATGTACAAGGCTCACAGGATGCAGCTCCTACAACTAGCAGAGCTGCGCCTCAACCCACGGGCCAGGCCCTCCCACTCTACCCGTGCGGCCCACAACATCGACCATCAAGTGACTGTGCCCTTCGCGAGGACGGAACATTACCTCCGCTCCTTCCTACCCCGCTATGGTCGACTCTGGAACACCTTGGTGCGCCAGACCGACCTGCACCTCACCACTTCCATGCACGCCTTCAAATCGGGCGTAAATGCCTGGCTGCATGCGGAGCTAACGCAATAGATACACAACGCGCCAAAATATTGTCCGCGACATCATAACACAGCGCTTCCATACGGGAATTCAGAAAATGTACTCTATGGCAGCCTACTGACTTCCGAGAGAGATATCTTACATATGGCAGCTCGTTTAAGGCACGGGCAGTCCATCAAGACCGTTGAGGAATGTTCAGATGCCACTTGTCAATTATAGACGAAGCATTTAAAAAAGTATCGCCTTCCTTCCCGCGAGTAATTTGAACAGACGGGCATTGGTATAACTATCATTATTTTCATAATGGGTGGCAAGAAAGACCTAACAAAGGAGCAAATTAAAGTTATTGTATCTCTACACAAGGCAGAGAGGCCAGTGGAAGAAATATCAAGGATTGTGGATGTTACGAGGAAATTTGTGCATAAGTGGGTGGAGAGTTTCGGGGTGGCGTGGCGAGGTGACGACAGCCGCGACACCGTAACATTATAAGTGGCCAGGGTGAGGATGTAAAACATCAGCAAGCACCCTAAATGTCATGAAAGGTCAAGTGGATGCCCATCCTCAAAGAAGAGCAAGAAAAATATTGCGATATGACTTTTACATCCTCACCCTGGCCACTTATAATGTTAAGGTGTCGCGGCTGTCGCCACCCCGCCACGCCACCCCGAAACTCTCCACCCACTTATGCACAAATTTCCTCGTAACATCCACAATCCTTGATATTTCTTCTACTGGCCTCTCTGCCTTGTGTAGAGATACAATAACTTTAATTTGCTCCTTTGTTAGGTCTTTCTTGCCACCCATTATGAAAATAATGATAGTTATACCAATGCCCGTCTGTTCAAATTACTCGCGGGAAGGAAGGCGATACTTTTTTAAATGCTTCGTCTATAATTGACAAGTGGCATCTGAACATTCCTCAACGGTCTTGATGGACTGCCC
>JACEEZ010018852.1:253919-281419 GCA_016584305.1 Chionoecetes opilio | reverse complement strand
AACATAAGAAAATAAGGAAGCTACAAGAGGCCGCGAGGCCTACACGTGGTAGTTCCTGTCACCTAACACTACCTACTCCAATCCCCATCCATGAACCTATCCAGCTCCCCTTTAAAGCTCCCTAATGACTCAGCACTAACTACCTGTCTACTGAGACCATTCCACTCATTCACCACCCTATTTGTGAACCAGTTTTTCCCTATTTCCTTTCTAAATCTACGCTTTTCCAGCTTGAATCCGTTACTTCTTGTTCTACCCTGGTTAAAAGCCGTAAGAACTTTTCCTACCTCTCCTTTATTAAATCCCTTTATCCACTTAAAAACTTCTATCAGATCGCCCCTTACTCTGCGTCTCTCGAGTGAGTGTAATTTTAATAACTTCAATCTCCCTCTCATAACTAAAGTTACGCATCCCTTGTATCATTTTGGTCATCCTTCCCCTGCACTTTTTCTAACAACACTATATCCATCCTGTAATATGGAGACCAAAACTGAACTGCATAGTCTAGGTGAGGCCTGACTAGAGCCAGATAAGCTTTAGAATAACTTCCGCACTTCTACTTTTAACACTTCTGGTAATGAATCCTAATACTCTATTAGCTCTATTTCTGGCCTCAATACATTGTTTCCTAGGTCGGAGGTCTGGGCTCACCCTCACTCCAAGATCTTTTTCACCTTCTGATCTTTTCAGCGATACATTGCTTATGGTGTATTAACATTCAAAAGCGAGCGAGCACATATGTGTGTATGGGGTGTGTGTGTGTGTGTGTGTATGTGTCTGGACTGTGATTGTGTGTGTGGTGTGTGTGTGTGTTTGTGTGGGGTGTGTGTGTGTGTGTGTGTGTGTGTGTGGTGTGTGTGTGTGTGGTGTATTCATCTAGTTGTATTTTACAGTTCTGAGCAGCTCTCGTATGGCCCATCTCCATATCAACATTTATTTTATCATTTTTTCGTTAGTGCTTAGTGTTGGCCGAAGCCACCACCCCGGGAGGGGGGTCACAAGCCCCCGGCTGACACCCCGGTACCCATTCACTGCTGGGTGGACAGGGGCTCGGGTTTTAAGAAGACCGCCCGTCTGTCCTCGCTCCGCCCGGGGATCGAACCCGGGACTTCTCGGTTGTGAGCCGAGCGTGCTAACTCTTACACCACGGAGTTGCCGTGTCATTCACCCATAGTGTTGTCCACGCGAGCTGGCTCGCGATCGCCAGTTTCACCCTCTCAGTGCAGCTTTTTTGGNGTTCTCTGACTGAGGGCTCTGAGGTTGGTCCTGCCCGGGTGCGCAGGCAGGAATTATAGTGACGCCTTTGATAGAGGTCATGCCGCCACTGTGTTCTGATGCACTCGCAATCGAAGTAGAGTGATAGCAGGCATGTGGTGTTCTTAGGCCACTCGGTGGTGCAGAAAGGTTTTGGTTTTCTTCGGGGATCGAGCTCGGGTCACCGAGAACGCCAGTCGGAGACGCTAACCACTCCGCTACCGCCATCTCCAAGTGCATTGGAGATGTTCATGACACAGATAAATGGAAAGCTACAAGCACTAGAGTCAACAGTTAGTGATCTAACAACGAGTCTCGAATTCTCTCAGAAGGAAGTGGAAGATCTCGAGACTGAAGTGAAACGGCTCGAGCAGGAGAAGGAAGACAATAAAGCAAGCATCAAGACTCTAACAGGTGATATTCAAGTAACGATAAAATCAAACAAAAATCTTGAAGACCGTTGTAACTACCAGGAAAATTACAACAGAAGAAACAACCTGCAAGTAATAGGACTCGAAGAGCTTCACGGTGGCGAAACCTGGGAACAAACTGCCAAACCAGTATCAAAGCTACTCCAAGACAACCTTCAATTACCAGACATTCACCTTGAACGAGCCCATCGTACAGGACAATTGAACACCAGCCGTCATCGCCCAATTATTGATCGATTCCAGCGATGTTGTGATCGAGATGCTGTGTTTAGGAAAGCTGCGAAGCTCCTAGGTACTCGAATCTTCATAAACGAAGATGTGTGTCCTGCTTCACAACAAAATCGCAAGGATCAACAACCACTTCTCAAACAAGCAAGGGCCAATGGAAAACTTGCGTACTTCAGATACACCAAACTAGTCATCAAAGACAAGCAAGGTACGCCGGGCAATGCTGTGAGGGACCGGGACACTGCCACAGGTGGGGTCTGCGGTTTCAGTGCTGGTCTGAACGTGGTCGGTGATACTGGTGCTAATCGGCCTGCTACCGTAGCGATGAGTGTTGCTACTGACGCTGGGGCTGCTGCTCTCGGAACTGGAGTGCTACCTGCTTCGACTTGGAGTGCTGCGGGTACTGCTGGTGGGGACGCAATTGCTGGTGCTTCTGCTGTGCTGCCGGCCGGTGATGAAGGGCCAGAAGGTTCTGTTCCTGCAGCAGGCCCGAGTCTGCTATCCGCCGTTACAACCTCTACGCAAAAGCCAAAGCAAAGAAACACTAGAAGTGGAACACCCAAGGCGAAAAAGTAATGGTCCGGTAAGACACTTAAACGTCAGACATATGTAAGTAGTTAAATTGCCTCAACAATGTCAATAGACTAAATACATCTACCATTGCGTGATTTAAATGATACAGAATTAATCAATACCTTCAATTTAGAAAAAGAACATAGATTTCCTTTAAATGTTATCAAAAATCTTACATTTCACCCGTTTACATTCAACGATGATGAGACTGCATTAGATAACTATCTTGCTTCCCACGGCTTGAAAAAACTTGTATGTAACTATTATTTTTGTGTTGGTTTTGAGTTAAATGACAATCTTATACCTTCCAATATGCATTTGTTATCATATAACATTAGTAGAATACCACTCCATTTAGATACCTTCAGTGACCAATGTCTTAATGCAATTGATAATACAATAGATATCCTTGGTTTTTGTGAAACACAGTTAAATGACGAGATCTCTTCACTATACTATTTAACCCTGCGTTAGTCTGCTGGGTTATTCAAACATGCTTGCACTGATGGGGTGTTTGAACACCCCAATACAAAAATATATATTGTGTTACTACTATGTATAATATATTCATACTGGTGCTTCATGATATATCTGCAGTCACTGATGAATAGATATTATGCCTTGTAGGTGGTGTTTATTAGTTTAAAATAATACTGTACAATAAATTATAAAAATTGTTGAAAAAAATGCAACATATGAATTAAAATCACATTTATTTCGAAAATACTCACATGATAGTCTATTTTATGTTTTTTATTAGGATGATGATAATCAATATGAAAAAATATGGTAAAAATCAATTTGTGTCACAATATGATCTAAATCAAAATTTGAAATAAATATTTAAATATTCATTGAAATGAAAATCTGCATACATTTTTCACATAAAGATAATTGTATAGTATAGGTACAGCACACCAATACAATATTAGAAAATTGTATTACTCATCAAAAATAACCACAAAATGTTCAAACGTAAATGAAATGGCTAGAAAACATCTATGTGAGCTCATTACAAAGCCATGAATGAGAAACAAGGTTTTGCCAGATATCATACATATTACCGATCACTCTGATTCCCTACCTGATAGTAGTAGTAGTAGTAGTAGTAGTAGTCAGCTGATATATATTCTGCATATTAATCTACAAAATCTTATTTCCAATTTAAAAATTTAAAAAAAAGTCGTAAATGTATAACTTCGTTAGTTTGGTGGGGTGTTTGGACAACCTGGGCAGGAAAGAATTACCTCTATCTTCCACTACAGCTGAGTCACGACTGCGCCACAACACGTGCTCCCTCCCCTCACTAAGTCAGGAGAGTACTGGGACGAAGAGAAATAATCAAGCTACCTTCTAGGAATTATGAGCATTTACAGAATTAGGGGTGCCAAAACACCCCGGGGGACTAACGCAGGGTTAAATGGATATAATACATATTTCATTAACAAGTCTACTAAAGGCGGTGGCGTGGCATTTTATATTAAGAACAAATTCAAAGGGGTAATTCATATAGACATCTCTTAACAGCTCCCACACATAGAAACCTTATTCGTATAGTGCACTGAAAATGATGTTAAGTTTTTGGTTGGCATTCTCTATAGACAACCTAATGCAAGCATCCAGGATTTTATGTCAACCATTGAACATTTTTTAGAATCTACAGTTCCAAATCACAACCTTCCAACTTACTTAATGGGAGAACATGAACATTCATTCTTTCCTGTAATTACTAAACCTAGAGGAGTGACAAACACCTCAGCGACGTTAATTGGTCACATTTGGACCAATACCATGCAAACTTATCAATGTAGTGGCATCAATTACAATTCAATAAGCAGCCACTTCCCAGTATTCAGTTCTGTTTCCATCCCTCAACAATATGATAATTGCTCACACATCACGGACATCATACATCCTTGGAGGCACGCCCAACATTCTTGATTTTTTCCTAATTACTAACCCTTCTGTTTACTCTGTGAAACTATTCTCTCCGTTGGGTTCCTCCGATCACAATCTTATTTCTGTAATCAGTCCTATCACTCCGGTGCCGCCTCGGGACCCACCTAAGCGGATGTGCTTCTGGCATTTCAACTCAGCTAAGTGGGAAGACCTAAGGCAGTACTACTCTGATTTTCCATGGAATGATTACTGCTTCCATGTCAAAGACCCATCTCTTTGTGCAGAGCGCATAACTGAGGTCATAGTCTCTGGCATGGAAGCGTACATTCCACACACTTTCTCTAATCGTAAAGCCCGTCAACCTTGGTTTAACTCTGCTTGTTCTCATGCTGTCCGAGATAGAGAGGTGGCTCACAAACGGTACCGTAAGCATCCATCTCCTGAAACTCATTCCCTTTATATCAATCAATCAATCATTGGGGGCATACGCCGGGGGGCGCGTCGCCTCGTCCACCCTACGACGCCACTCCCGGGGGTCACCACGCGCGAGTTCCCATGCAGGCTCCTTTCCCATACCAAGCAGCTCTGTCTTCCCGTAATCATGCCAAATCTTTGCTTCAACTTACCAAAAACTCTTGCATTCATAGAAAATGTCAAAATCTTTCTTAATCAAATTCTTCTCGTGATTTCTGCCATCTAGTAAATAACATCTCTAACAATTTTTCTTTTGCATCTTTCCCTCCTATGCTTCACCCAGATGTCTCCGCAGCTGTCTCATCTATTCTTAAAGCTGAACTCTTCGCTCAAACCTTTGCTAAAAATTCCACTCTGATTGATAAAGGGTTTGTTCCTCCTTCTCCTCTACCCTCTGACTATATTATGCCTGTCATTAAGATCCTTCGTAATGATGTTTTCTTTGCCCGTTCTGGCCTAGATACTCGGAAGACTTACGGTCCTGACGTAGTCCCTACTATTGTTCTCAAAAACTGTGCTTATGTGCTTGCACCCTGCCTGGTCAAACTTTTCCGTCTTTGTCTATCTACTTCCACCTTTCCTTCTTGCTGGAAGTTTGCTCACATCCAACCTGTTCCTAAGAAGGGTGACCGTTCTAATCCTTCAAACTACCATCCTATAGCTTTGACTTCCTGCCTTTCTAAAGTTTTTGAATCTATACATAATAAGAAGATTCTAAGCATCTATCTGCTCACAATCTTCTATCTGATCGTCAGTACGGTTCCCGTAAAGGGCGATCTACTGGCGAGATTCTAGCTTTCTTAACTGAATCTTGGTCATCCTCCCTTAGGAGTTCCGGTGAAACTTTAGCTGTTGTCCTTGACATATCAAAAGCTTTTGATAGAGTCAGGCACAAATCTTTAATTTCCAAACTACCCTCATTCGGTTTATATCCGTCTCTCTGTACCTTCATCTTAAGTTTCCTTTCGAACCGTTCCATTGCAGCTACTGTAGACGGACATTGTTCTTCTCCTAAATATATCAATAGTGGTGTTCCCCAGGGTTCTGTCCTATCACCCACTCTCTTTCTATTATTCATTAATGATCTTCTAAGTCTAAATCAAAGCCCTCTCCACTCCTACGCTGATGATTCTACCCTGCATTTTTCAACGTCATTTATTAGACGTCCAACTCAACAGGAACTAAGTGATTCACGGAGAGATGCCACCGAGCGCCTAACTTCTGATCTCTCTATAATTTCTGATTGGGGCAAAGCAAACCTTGTTTTGTTCAATGCCTCAAAAACCCAATGTCTTCACCTATCTATTCGACAAAAACTACCAAATAACTATCCCCTCTTCTTCAATGACACTCAACTGTCTCTTTTTTTCTACAATGAACATTATGGGACTATCCTTTACTAAAAATCTGAGCTGGAAAGCTCACATCTCATCTCATGCTAAAACTGCTTCTAAGAAGTTAGGTGTCCTGTGGCGTCTGCGTCCTTTTTTTTCTCCTTCTCAATTGCTTGCTCTCTACAGGGGCCTTATCCGCCCATGTATGGAGTATGTCTCACCTGTTTGGGGAGGATCCACTCATACAGCTCTCCTAAACAGGGTTGAGTCAAAAGCTTTTCGTCGCATCAACTCCCCTCCTATGACTGAATGTCTTCAATCTTTATATCACCGACGCAATGTTGCTTCTCTTGCTCTCTTCTACCGTTATTTTCATGCTCACTGCTCTTCTGAACTTGCTAACTGCATGCCTACCCCCCTCCCGCGGCCTAGCTGCACACGACTTTCTACTCATTCTCATCCCTATTCTGTCAATCTTCGTAATGCAAGAGTTAATCAGTATATTTACTCTTTCATCCCTTTCACTGGTAAACTCTGGAACTCTCTTCCTGTTTCTATTTTTCCATTTTCCTAGACTTAAATCTTTTCAAAAGAAGAGTAACAAGACACCTCCCGAACTAAATTGGCTTACCCCTCTTTTTTTATTTTATTCTCCTACTGTCTTCTTTATAGGGACTGGCAACTAAGCAGACTTTGTGTTACTCATTTTTGTTGTGCCCTTGGCCAGTCCTTTGTGATGTGAAAAAAACAAAGAAACAAAACCATCAAAATAACAAAAAATAATATTTACTAATGAATCTGTCAACTCATTCAAAACAGAACTATCACAATATAGTTGGCGTACGGAAATAGATGGCAAAAGCGTAAATGATGCATTTGAAACTTACATTCATTATTTTAATTAACAAATCTATATAACACCAACTTTCCTGTCAAGCAACAAATCACAATAGAAGAAAAACACTGTGGCAAACCATACATAACTTTAGGTATTAAAACCTCAATCAAACAGCGCAATAGGTTGGAAAAACTCAATGCCAAATGGCCCCTTACTTATGAAACTACTTTCAAGAGGTATAGAAATCAACTTTCGGTAATAATAAGATCAGCTAAAGAAAATCACTTCAAAAACAAGCTCAAAGAAAATGCAGGGAATACCAAGAAAACCTGGGATATCATAAAAACTCTCACAGGGAGAAATAAAAGCTCAGAGCCACCGCCTTCCATCACGTTTCAAGACTGTACTTAGACAAATAGTGAGGACATAGCGGAGGAATTCAACAAATACTTTTGTAACATGGCAAACACCTTAGCTCAAGACATACCAACTCTCGTTCCATTCAGAAATTTCCTTCCAGAACCTGTTGATATATCTCTCTATCTTAACCCAACAACAGCCACAGAAGTCGAATCCATAATTCAAGGACTCAAGATATCGTCACCAGGACGTCATTATCGTCACTCACGATATCGTCACGACATTAATGTTAAAATTTTAAAAGAATATTGTGAAGAGGTCTTTCCATTTCCTAAACATGTCATAAACAGGTCTTTTAAAGAAGGTTCCCTTCCCATGCACTTAAAGATTGCAAAAGCAATATATATATACCCATATATAAAAAAGGTGACACATCCTTACACAACAATTACAGGCCGATATCAATTATACCAAGCTCTAGTAAAATTTTCGAAAAACAAATAGCAACAAGGCTAATCAATTATCTTTCCCAACATGCCTTATTAACAGAGTGCCAACATGGATTTCGCCCAAACCATTCAGTTGAACACAACTGTTGTGGCAATACACCAAATAACTCAAAGTATTTACAACGCCTCAGATAGTAGATTATACTAACTAACTATTTTGTGACTTAAGTAAAGCATTTGACACTATCCCACACTCCATTATATTACAGAAACTACTGGTATATGGAATTTTTCCCACACTCCATTCTATTAAAGAAACTACTGGTATGTGGAATTCGTGGTCCGGCCTATAAATGGTTCCAGTGTTATCTTAACCAAAGAAAACAATACGAAGTTTATGATAGTTTAACATCTAGTCCTTGACCCATTAATTGTGATGTGCCTGAAGGCTCCATCCTAGGACCAATCTTGTTTATAATATTTATTAATGATATCACACGTAGTAGCAATACACTTTATTTTGTTCTTTTTGCAGACGATACAAACATTTTTCTATAAGGAAAATATTTCAATGAACTTAAAAGTAGTTTAAATGAAGAATTAGAGCAAGTATCAAATTGGATAACAAGTAATAAACTTACGTTAAACACTTCAAAAACTCACTTTATGGTATCACACACTTTAAATCAACCCTATGATATTGAGATAAGAAATAACAATAACATGATAAATGAGGTAAAGGAAACACATTTTTTTACATTATCTTAGATAATCACCGGGGAATAATTTGAAAAAAATAAATTGTTGAGTTAGATTTTTGAGCTTATTTAGACTAAAATTGGCATGCTGATTCCAAATCTGTAGCCAGTTTTTTTCTAGCACGTCAAGTTTTTTCTCGCACAGCTTGCCATCCAGATAAGCAAAATTCCCACGTGTGAGCTGTAAAGTAAACTTGCGAGCGGATTACTATTTGACCTCTCGAGAGCTATGTGGCAACTTGTTTGTGCATTTACAATTGAGACAGTGCGGTGAGAGGTGTGTGCAGCTCCCAATAGGTCAGTACTATCAATATCTGCAAACAGAAAGCTAGGATGTCGTAATTAGGAGGATTTGTTATGGATTTTCTCTAACCTTGTAACAACATACCATTGTAATTTCTATTCGTTTTTATGCTGTTTTTTGTTTGTTTTTCAAGCTTGTAACTATTCCATCTTAGTGTTTTATTTACATAGGTATATATTACTTTTGTTTCAGATCATGTCCTGCTCCTGCTACGTCCTCGTCCCGTAATGCCTAAACACCCTGACTCCTTCTGCTATACATGTGGTATTTCACCATTCCAATTCAGTGGGCAAGGCCATCAGCGTATTTGTCAAACAGCATATTTTCGCATATTTAAGTGAACTCGGTGATCAAGAGAAGCTATGGGCCCCTCACAAAGTGTGCAACAGTGTGTCGGAGGATTACGGATGTGGACCAAAAGCTCAACAGCGTGGAAAAGTTGTCATTTTTGGTATCCCCATGGTTTGGCGAGAGGCAAAAAAGATCATCTCCACAGACCTGTTACTTTTGCTTAGTGAAAACATCATGATTTTAACAAGAAAAATAAAAGTAAAATAGAATATCCTATCTAACCGTCAGCTATAAGACCAATGCCTCATTCAGCTGAATTCCAGTGCAGTTTCGACAACTACCTCCTCTAAGATCTGAGTGATGTTTGAAGAACGCAAGTGACAGCAATTATGCGATTTTGCATTCACGAGGATTTCAGTTCGGAGGGGTTTGATCAGCCGAGTTGAATGATTTAGCACGTGTTTGGGCCCTATCCAAGAAAAGGCTTCAGAAATACTACCATCAATACTGAACCAGAAAAACTACTTGAACAAGGAGTGAAGGTATCATACTTTCGAACCAGAGAAAGTACATTCTGCAGTACTTGCGAAGTGCCAGCGTTTTTGTTTTTTGCCATAACATTCCTGGTTTACTGAATGAATTAGGGCTTTCATCTACAATCCAAATGAATGGCGCATTGTTTATTGATAGCTCAAAGCGGAGCTTGAGTGTGTGCCTTCTACACAATTGCGAATTTGTTTGGGGGGCGGCAGTCCTATTGGGCTTCGGTCTGTCTTCGTGAGAATATTGAGATGTAAGGATTAAGTCATTGGTTATTGCAATATGACAAACACAATTGGATCATCTGTGTTGACCGTAAAATGGTGGCCTTCCTGTCTTGGTCAACAACGTGGAATACACAAAGTATCCCTGCCTCTCTGTATGTGGGATAGCAGAGCTCGAGCGAAGCATTGGTGTCAGACGAATTGGCCTAAACGAGATCTGATCTAAACCTGGAGATCCTAACATTGTACTGAGCTACTTGTTGACGGAAGAAAATAATATTCCCCACCTCTGCACATAAAACTAGTCGCATGAAACAATTTGTAAAAGATTGTCACTGATGCGACTGTTTGGAAGTACATCATCTTTGGGCATTTCCTGGACTGTCAATTGAAAATTTAAGGCCGGTGTGTTGATGGTCCACAAATTCGACAGCTCATCAAAGATGAACATTTCAACGGTACTATTTCATACCTTGAAAAGAATGCTTTGCTATCATTCAAAGACGTCGTCAAGAACTTTCTTGAAATACACGTGCAAGTAATTACACAGAAATTGTTCAGAAACTATTGGAGAGCTACAAAGCGCTTGGTTGCAACATGAGTATTAAAGTACATTTTTTGCATAGCCATCTTGCCAACTTTCCGGAAAATCTTGGTGCTGCTAGCGACGAGCAAGGTGAACGATTTCACCAAGATTTGAAGGTATGGAAGAACGTTACCAGGGTAGATGGATGTGCATATGATGGCTGACTATTGTTGGAGCATCAAACGCGATAGTCCTCAAGTTGAACACTCCAGACAAAGCTACAAACGTAATTTTTACCTTAACCTGCACACAATTATAGCCTTATCCTTTCTAAAAACATGATAATGTTAAATAAACATTCTATTCATGCCTATTTCTTTCATTTTTCATTGTATGTTAACATTTGCAACTTTTTATAAAATAAGCATGTTACTGTTATGTAGAGTATTTTTCATATTTTTTAAGAAAACGAAAATCCTACAGTTCAAAAACTTGACGTGATAGAGAAAAACTGAGATCAGTTTTGGATTCAGCACCCAAAAATTACATAATAAAAGTGTCAGACCTAACTCACAAAAGTTTGTTCCCCAGTGTTATATATATATATATAAGAATATATATATATATATGTAATATATATATAATGTAATATATATATTATAAATATATATAATATATATAGTATATAATATTATGATATATATATAATATATATATTATATATATATATTATTATATATATATATATATATATATTAAGTATATATATATATAATATATATATATATATATATATATATATAGATATATATATGTATATGTATCATATATATATATATGATAATATATATATATATATATATATATATATAATATATATATATATATATATATATATTATATATATATATATATATATATATATATATATAGGCAATATATATATATATATAATATAATATATATATATATATATATTATATAATATATATAGAATATAATATTATATATATATATATATATATAGTATATATATATATATTAATATATATATAGTATATATATATATACATATATATTATATATATATTATATATATATATACTATATATATATATATATATATATATATATAATATATTTATATATATATATATATATATATATATATATATATATATATATATATATATATATAATATATATATATATATATATATATTATATATATATATATATATATATATATATATATATATATAATATATATATATATACGATATATATATATATATATATATATATATTTATATATATATATATATATATATAATATATATTATATATATAGATATATATATATATATATATATTATATATAGGGTCTACTTACATTGTCTTTAGATCGCAGGCAGAAAACACTTCCTGGTGTTCTAGAGCCATGGTGGGGAGGCTCAGGAAGGAGGCCAAGGAACGTACGCAGAAACTTATGCAGGATCATTCGATGAGACCAACACTAAACAATCTTACTTGTGTTTCGCTGCCGTGACGACGTGTGAGTTACTGAGTACTCGTCCAGGCAGTGACAGACTCGCTGTGTCTTTGGTGACCGGTGGGCCGTGTGACCGTGTGAAGGCCGCGATCTTCCCAGCCTGGAAAGAAAAGAAAATAGTGCGATGATTCCTGCTCGGGGGATGATGATACGCTTGTGATGGGAAGGAAACAAAGAAAAAATACACATCATTTGTTGGTTTTTACTTCTTTTTCTTTTTTGAGAGTGTAATGGCAGATTCATTTACTAATTATTTATTAGTACTAGTATTATTATTATTTACTTAGCATTTACAAGTGTTTGTGGGCCCTTCGGACCCATGTATTGATGTTTGTAGTAGTAGTATATATTAGACAACATGTTATTGCAAACTCCAATCGTGTTGTTGCTGTCGTTGGTCACTGGTCAAAGTGCCTCGGGGTAGAGCACGTTCGTGTGATTCCAACCCTTTGTGTTCCGTGTGATTCCAACTCACACACTTACACGCACACAAACAGTAAGTCCAATAGTCAACTGAGTTTGTGGAATGAGGCAAGACGTTACCGCAGAGTTTTTCCTGTAATCTAATACTCCATAAAGTGTTTTTAGCCCAAAACCCCCCTTCAAAATTATTCAATCGACATGGGACCAAGCCGCTTACCACCTACGATTTATTTTCAATTTTTTTAGCCTACTCTCATCAAAATTGAATTTACAGTTTCGGCTACCCAAAACAGACAGACAGACAGACAGACAGACAGACAGACAGACAGACACACGGCTACTCCTACAGTATACTAGATGACCCATATTTGTATATTTGAAGCTCTTGTGACCATCGGATTGATATTTTTATATATCAATCCGATGGTCACAAGAGTTTCAAAGAATACAAATATGGGTCACAAGTTCTCAGCAGCTGGAAATAATTGGGTGCCAAAATAACTATATATCTACTTTGCTTTATCTTCAAAATACAATAAAAAATGACTAATATTGATAAAATAAAAAATTTGCTATGCTGCCTATACCCGCATCGTGGATATAGAGGTGGGGAGTGTGGGCTTAGGAAAGAACAAAAATTGCGTAGGTAAAAGACGCTACCTGCAAAACATTAGTCAAGTTAGTTATTAGTTAGTAGTTTTTTGTACGATTTTGCAAGTTTTTGAGCACGTGGCCTTGTGTGGGCGGGGCAGGGCGGGGCAGGGCAGGGCACAGGTTAGGCTGCGTGAAGGTCATTAACCCCTTGAAACCCAGAACGTACTTTCCATTGTAATTTGGGTACCATTAGACGATTTTTAAGGAATATATGCAATATTTTATAGATATGACCCGTTTATATCCTTGGCGACTAACTAATTTGGTATATTAATTCAGTCACTTTTCGTAATTATATGGCTCAAAAACACAATTTTTTATAGCATAGGAAAGAGCTGGGCGTGAAGGGGTTAAGACAGCAACACGTGACTGACCCAGACGCCTGATCCCATTCATCACGTGTCATCACGTTTACTAAGCTTTCTTTCCCTTCATCCTCTTTTCTATCCTTTTTTCCTTCTTCTGAATACATTTCCATTTTGATTGAGGGTAAATATTTATCTACAGTTTGATCACTTACCAGATGCTTACAGCTTTCAGCGCGCACTTATTACTTTATTTGAAAAAATAATTGCGTTATGAATGATTGAGTAAATTGTTGTAATGGCTTTGTTTTTAGTAAAATTCACGTCATGTATAGTATATTGATTATAAAGCCTTACATAAAAGTGTTTGTGGATTCATTGAGTCCTTTGACATAAGCCTGCCTGTTAAGACATGTAGTTTCCTCCTCGTCTATACAGATGATGATCTTTAAGGTTATATAAAAGGCTAAGGTTAAGGTTCTATAAGGTTTATAGGTCTCTGCACAGCGGGGATGCCACTCACAAACCATTTATACACTCATTCACGTCATCAAGTTGAGCAGCAAGCAGGCACGTTGAGAAGGGAAAGTGATGACGCGAATGAGTTTATAAATGGTTTGTGAGTGGGATCCCCGCCGTGCAGTGACGATCATAACCTTGTTTAAAGGTCATCATTTGTATGAAGGAGGAGGAAACTAATGTCTTAACAGGCAGGCTTACGTGAAGTCAGAGGACTCAATACATCCACAAACACTTTCATGTAAAGCATTATTATTTATGTTCTATACACGACGTGAATTTTACTATTACAGCATAGTTATTACAACGGTCGGTTTACACAATCATTCATAACGCAATTAATGTTTCAAAAAATTTAATAAGTGCGTGCTGAAAAAAATAGATTTATTACTTTTTAATATTCGACCTCTTTTCGTTTTTTTTCCTAGGGACGTGGTGATTTATAATGTTCGCATGCATCGTATTGTTTGCATCTCAAAGGAGGCGATTGAAACAAGACGAGGAAAGAGGGCTGGGAACCACTTCTCCGGGAACTACACAATTCCGTGAAACAGGAAGGAAGTTGAAGTTCAGTTGAATGTCTTTTTTGTATCATCCCATAGCATCATTCTATCATTCTATAAGGCTGAATGGTTAAGCAGATGTTTATGTTTGAAGAACTACGTTAAGCTTGTAGTATGTCGCACCCTTTGGTACACATCATCCGGTGGCTTCAGGGTACCTTCGGGCCATCTCACTCGCACGTATATATACGCTGGAAAAGCGTAGATTTAAAAAGGAAATAGGGAAAAACTGGTTCACAAATAGGGTGGTAAATGATTGGAATGGACTCAGTCGTCAGGTGGTCAGTGCGGAGTCAATAGGGAGCTTTAAAAGGAGTCTAGATAAATTCATGGAGGGGATGAAAGGTGGATGTAGGTAGTATTGAGTAACAGTAACTACCACGTGTAGGTCTTGCGACCTTAGCTTCCTTATTTTCTTATGTTTCTTATGTTCTTATGTATACCAAAGGAGCACCGGTTGACAAAATGGTCTTTACAAAGTACCGTTTCAACACCTTATGTCATGTGCCTGTGCCAGCACAAGCTTCACCTTCATTGCCACATACATGACCCAGATATGAAGAAAATTTTTGTGTAGAAAAATCAATAACACGACTTTCACATCTCTACCATCTCGCTGCACATGTACTTGCATCATCTCACTACGTACGCTGTTGTTCCCGCCACCAACATGTATCAATATGCATTCATTCATTTATATTTCGATGGTTGATTCTTAAAACAGACTGTCTTTCTTTATTTTTGTACTTGGTGCAATTTGAACCCATGTAAGAAAATAATGTCAGGTACAAATATATCAATAATAATATAAGGTCTTTGAGATGGCATGGCGATGCTTGTATTGCCCTTATTAATTTAATTTGAATGAATAAATGGGAGAGTAGACTATATGGTTACATGAATGAAAAAGTGGATGTTGGTCCTTAACCACTTCACGCCCATGCAGATCTTTCCTTTGCTATATGAAATTGTCTGTTGTTAGCCATACAATTACGAAAAACTTACTTAATATACCAAATTAGCTAGTGGACAAGGATACTAAACAGGTCATATCTATAAAATACTGCCTATGTTCATTAAAATCATCTAATGGTGGTAAGATTACAATAAAAATTACGTTATGGACCTCAAGGGGTTAAATGAAGCTGGATATTTGAGTAAGAACAATTGAGATTCTTTATTTTCACCCTTCACTTTTTTATACATTGATTCCTGAACCAAGGCAGTGCTGGGCAGGCGGCCCATCTCATCTCCCACACAAAGCCCTGCCTGCTCTCGCCGCCCCAAACACTGAGGTCGGGCCAACAGGGCGCATGAGAGACGATACTTGGCCTAGGCGACAGGACGGAAAAAAGTCATGAGGAAAATTGCGGTCACGATCCAGTGCTTGTTTATCGCCAGGCTGCCCGGTAGATCAAAACCAAGGTCAGCTGAGTGGACCTATAATGTGAGATGTTTAGTTTGGAAATTACCCACAATGACGGCAGTTGCACCATCAGCTAACTCAACAACCTCTAAGTCACACACACACACACACACACACACAACACACACATATATAATATATATATATAATATATATATATACACACACACACACACATATATATATATATATATATATATATATATATATATATATATATACACACACACACACATACGTACAATAAGGTTCAAAACTATGTTGCTAGGTTGGTTTTTTTCGTAATCCCTTGGTTGCTAAGCAGTCATCTTCACTCACTCGTCCCGTCACCCTTTAACCTTGGCCATGACTCTCAAGCATCCACAGGACTGGTAACCTTTGAGTCGTGACTATAAGTACGCAGGGTGAGGGTGAGGAGGGAGAGGATTGTTGCTGAGATGACGAGTGATACCTGATGTCTTGTACCGCACGAACCGATGCGCCAGTGCAGTTTAGGCGTCATTTATAAATTCACAGTGAAGATACATACACATTTTACATGATAAATACATTAAATACATTCACATTATATTATACATTCACAGTTTACATGATATATACATTAAATAATTCACCAAACAGTCACAATATCCTGATCTCAACAAACAATCTTACAAAAGTAGTAGTATTCATACCACGTTTTGAAAATGGATCTGTTGCCATCTGATTTATTGAGATGATTAAAGGGTAAACTCTCGTGGTGACCCTCTGCCCTGCCTCCTGTCCTGGTGCACAGCTGGTCAAGGCACCAATGCTCCACCACACGCTGGTGCCAAGCCTTCACAAGGACCCCTGGAATCAGCAGTTGCCCTGCCTCTTCCCTTAATAATCCTTCATTCACTGCCATATAGGTATTCCTATAATCTATCGATCGTTTTCTACGGATGACCATATCAGTAAGTAGAATACATGCAAGGGCTGGTGACAGCCTCGGAGCACCACACACTTTGTAAAGGATCAAGTTTTTATATATATATACGTTTACCACAATGACTGACATTACTGAAACCAATAAAAGCAACAAATTTGCACACATTAAAAATATATAACACATTTTGGCAGATTTGCGAAGTTTAGCGAGAGTTCAATACTGCTTTGACAAAATAATAATTCAGAGTAGCAGTCTATAGTTTTGCATGCGAGGGATGAACGGAATGACGATACTAATCTTGTATTGCGATAAATCATTTCATAATTTGTATGATACTTGACTTCAGCCTTCAGGGGTTGTTGATGCAATGCTAGAGTGCTAAAAACTAACTCCCGAACTATATTGTCCCCCCCTTTTTATATTCTCTTATTGTCTACTTTATAGGGACTGGCAACTAAGCGGGCTTTTTGTTACTTCTTTTTTTTTGCCCTTGGCCAGTCCTTTTGATGTAAAAAAAAAAAAAAAAAAAAAGTGCGATGTAGGACAGGTAAGTTTCGCAACCCATACAGCAGACACGAAGGACATTATAATCTCCAAAATTTTAGTTCTCAATCTCCAGGGCCAAGCATATATTTGTGGGTTGGGCCAAGATGCTGCAACACACCTGGGAACACACGTGTTTTGGTTGATTTTTTATTTTCGTTTTTTTATCACTGGAGTGGAGGCAAACCGCAACAGGTGACTTTGTTGCTCGGGTAGTTTTTCCTGTCAAACTTGTCTCCATCTTAAACAAAATCATATAAATTTCACCATCTTTGTTATAGGCACGTGTACAAAAAAAAAAAAGATTAAAAAAAAAAAATTCTCTGATGAGGAAACTTCTTTTTCTCTCAACGGTTAAAAAAAAAATATCCTGGTTTAAAGATACATGTATCACACGTGTGATACATGTGAAATCGAACAGTCTTCTTCAAGCTCGATGTTTTGCGCCAGTGACGCAAGTATATATAGGAAATATTTAGTGTTCCCTGCGTTAGAGAAGCTGAGTTCTTCCCTATAGCTTATATTATGCCTCTCAAGCTGTTCTTTCAGTCACTTAGTGTTAGCAGTTATGGTAGTAGTAGTAGTAATAGTAGTAGTAGTAGTAGTAGTAGTAGTAGTAGGAGGAGTAGTAGTAGTAGTAGTAGTAGTAGTAGCAGCAGCTGTAGTAGTAGTAGTAGTAGTAGTAGTAGTAGCTGTAGTAGTAGTAGTAGTGTAGTAGTAGTAGTAAAAAAGTACTAGTAGTAATTGTTGTAGTTGTTGTAGTATAGTAGTAGTAATAGTAATATATAGCAGCGGTACTGGTGATAATATATATAATGTTAGTGTATGCGTAGTAGTTTTCCGCGATCTCTACAGCTACATGCAAAGCAGAAGAAATATAAATGTGTAACGCGTAAAAGTTTATACGATTACATAACAGCGACCGCCTACAGCTGGGCACGCGTGTGTTCGGGTTGGCAACTGGTTTTTTCGTCATCTCTGCTTCTTTCTCTTCTTTTCTCTTTGCAAACCCAATTCTCTCTCTCTCTCTCTTCTCCTCCTCTCTCTCTCTCTCCTCTCCTCCCTCTCTTCTCTCTCTCTCTCTCTTCTCCTCTCTCTCTCTCTCTCTCTCTCTCCTCTCTCTCCTCTCTCCTCTCCTCTCTCTCTCTCTCCTCTCTCTCTCTCTCTCTCTCTCTCTCTTCTCTCTCTCTCTCTCCTCTCTCTCATCCTCTCTCTCTCTCTCTCTCTCTCCTCTCTTCTCTTCTCTCTCTCTCTCTCTCTCTCTCTCTCTCTCTCTCCTCTCTCTCTCTCTCTCTCTCTCCTCTCTCTCTCTCTCTCTCTCTCCTCTCTTCTCCCTCTCTCTCTCTCTCTCTCTCTCTCTCTCTCTCTCTCTCTCTCTCCTCTCTCTCTCTCTCTCTCTCTTCTCTCTCTCTCTCATCATACCTCATACCTTAGAGTTCACCGCAATCATTCCACCTGATACAGTTCACGAAGACTTCTATTCATATTTGCATTTTCCCCTTTTTTTCCCCTTCGCAGGTGAGGGAGGTTGTGGACATGGACAGTACACAGCCCCGCGTGCCCTTTTCACACAAACAGGTTTTAGGCTCCAGGGGCGTGGTCACCTTCTCTCGGGAACACACGCTATTGGCTGCATTCCACGTCCATAGTCTTTAACTAATGAACAATTTACCTACCACCTCTTTCCTGTAATTTTTCTCACTCTTTTATAACTTCATTAAGACTCGCATTGCAGGTATACAATTTTTTTTCCTTTGGTACATTAGTTTACGCAAAGATTATGTAAAATTTTGACCTCCACCTCGGTCTTTTTTTTAACGTCAGTATACGCATTCCACAGGCAAGATTCCATTAGGGAACCTATACTTTTACGACATGCATATGATGGAGCTGCTTCAGAACCAGTTAGGAAGTTGATGTACCCCTATACCGTGATGTGAGGGATTGGGTCTCACCCGGCGGGCTGTCCCTCCGGCGCCCCCAGACGGATGGGGAGATAGGTATAGCGTCAGGAGGCTCCCCGCTGTTGTTAAAGAAGCCCCTAAGAAATTCCCGGTGGGACTAGAATCAGGATGCAACAGGTTTTTCTTTACATTTATGTTTTTTGCTTCATTGCGCAAAGTGGAACAGGTAAGGCGTTTATTATAGAATTGCATCATATAGACAGAAAACGATATTTTATTGTAGCGCCGTTATTGCTAATATTACCCGAAAAGATTACATAGCATCTTAGAGTTCATGTATTCATGGGTGAGCGCATTGATAATGATAATGATATTAGAAATTATAACAATGAAGAAACAATTTTTTTTTACTTAACGCCTGTCGACTCCTTTGATGTGTGGCGTGATTAAAAAAAATTCATGACCTTTGACGGCAAGGCGACACACACACACACACACACACGCACGCACGCACGCACGCACGCACGCACGCACGCACGCACGCACGCACGCACGCACGCACGCACGCACGCACGCACGCACGCACGCACGCACGCACGCACGCACGCACGCACGCACGCACGCACCACCACCACCACCACCACACACACACACCACACACACACACACACACACACACACACACAACACACACACACACACACGAATATAAAACATCAAATCAATATATACAACAATATATCAACACAATACATATATATATATATATATATATATATATATATATATATATATATATATATAATATATATATATATATATAATATAATATATATATATATATTATATATATATATATATATATATATATATATATATATATATACACGCGCGCGCGTGCGCGCAGACTGCACCTCACATCCACACCTACAGGAGTGAAGGATTGTCACCCTGAACTCCTGTCGGGATCTCGAGGTCACCACTCCTCGACTTACATCCTGTTCTTATTTACTGCCAGGTGAAAATGGGCTACAGTGTAAAAGGAGACAAGCCCAAAATGTCTCCGCCCAGCCGGCAAATCAAACTCGCGTCCTCACAGACCTGGCGGACCTATTGGTTGTGGCTTGTGCAAGTTGTGGGTCGAGACTCGAGCGTGAGAAATATATTAAACCATAGAATATCCGTAGAAATACATTGACCCCCGATCCGTAGCAATATCGCCATCTTGACATCTAGTGTACATGCTCGTACAGGCCGTGTAAGCTAGGGTACGTGCACGTAGGCTTAACATTGAGTTTTAACTGTAACACCAAACACTGCCACTATTACTTCTCAAATTACTGTAAGATGAATTCTCATGAGTCCTAGAAGCCTATATAAACTCTAATGCAGCTCTAATGCAATTCAGAGATGAGACATGTAAGTACTTATATACAAATTGTATACAAATTATGCATAATTGTTTTTTTATTGTTTTGTTTTTTAACGCCTGTCGGCAGTGACTTCCAGGGCTCGAATGGTAGGCACTGGACGTTCACCTGAGGGCTGTGATGGTTGGCCCTCACCCTTAGTGGCGCAGGCAGGATTTTTATAGTGGCGCCTGTGTTTTGAGGCTCAAGCCGCCCCCCTGTGTCCTCCGATGCACTCGTAATCGAAGGTAAAGTTAATGGGCAGCATGTGGATGTTCTTAGGCCACTCGACGACAGAAAGATTTAAAGTGGATTTTCGCCCTCATCGGAGATTAAACTCGGGTCACTGAGCTATCTGCTACGCCACTCGAAGGTGCTAACCACTCTACTACCTGTACCACACGAGCTACCTCTGTACTGCTACCTCTGGTACAACACGAGAGACTCTTAAATAAGGTTAAGGCTCATGGAATAGATGGGAAGGTTCTTCGTTGGATTAGATCTTGGCTAAGTGATAGGCAACAAAGGGTTACAATTAATGGTTCTAAATCTGAATGGGGGCAGGTAACAAGTGGGGTTCCACAAGGGTCTGTCTTGGGTCCATTACTATTTTTGATTTACATCAACGACTTGGATAGTGGGATTAGCAGTGATATCAGCAAGTTTGCTGATGATACTAAGGTAGATAGGATTATTAGATTACAGTCTGATGTAAACATATTGCAGGGAGACTTAGATAAATTAAATGAGTGGGTAGTCAGGTGACAGATGATAATTTATATTGATAAGTGTAGCGTAATGAATGTTGGTAGAAAAAAACCTGGTAATAGATACACCATACGCAATATATCGCTGAAAAGATCAGAAGTTGAGAAAGATCTGGGTGTGAGGGTGAGCTCAGACCTCCGTCCTAGGAAACAATGTATTGAGGATAGAGATCGAGCTAATAGGGTGTTAGGATTCATTACCAGGAGTGTTAAAAGTAGAAGTGCTGAGGTGATAACATCAGCACTTCTACTTTTAACAAAAATTAAAAAGTGATTATCGCTTTATTTGGCTCTTGTCAGGCCTCACCTAGACTATGCGGTTCAGTTTTGGTCTCCGTATTACTGGATGGATATAGCCTTGTTAGAATCAGTGCAGAGACGGATGATCAAAATGATTCATGAGATGCGTATCTTTAGTCATGTATATGGTTATCATACTTATACTCTGTACATTTTTACCAAAAGAAAGTCGTGTTTTTTTTAAGGAAACTCATCCATTGAAAAAATGTAAATGGATTTGAATATCTTACAAATTACAGAAGGGAAAACTAAACTGCAAGGGGACGAGAAAAGACATCAACAGGCCACTCCCCGGCTCTCTGTAAGACTATAGATTAGAATAGAGGAACTTGATCAATAACCTGTTATTATGAGTAAACAGACTTGAACCACAAGGAACTGTTACAAGGACAATATCTGCAACTTTTAATCCCACAAACACTTATTTTAAATGTATTGAATGTCATTCCTAATAATTCGAGACTTTCCCATCCATTAAAAAAGTACTACAGGCTCAATTATTAGAGTACTTTTGAACATAAAAACTTAAGAAAATAAGGAAGCTACAAGAGGCTGTGAAACCTACACGTGGTGGTTCCTGTTACTTAACACTACCTACATCCACCTTTCATCCCCATCACATTAATTTATCCAGCCTCCTTTTAAAGCTCCCTATAGACTCCGCACTGACCACCTGACGACTGAGACCATTCCAACCATTTACCACCCTAAAGTCCACCATTTTACCATCTTTTGGATCAATAAGAGGAAAGATATCAACACGCAAAGAGTTGTCAAACCTATGCAGAAATCAAGGCTTTCAAACAGTCACCAAGGCTAACATGTTAATCCAATCATATGGAAACCTTGCGGGAAAACATTACATTGATACCCTTGAGCTGCCACGGTCAGAAAATTAATCTAAGTACTTTTTTGCACATATTAATTACTTATCAAGACTCTGCATTATATAACGAAAAATGATCAATTAAATAAAAAATATGAAAAATATTAAACAAAAAATCAAATGTAAATAAAAGAAGTCAGGCCAGGCGAGAGGCGAGAGTGCTAAAGAGTGACTGAGAGAACACAATTATTCGCGTGAACATACCAACCTGTTTAAATATTAATGATATTGTCTTTTTTTAGTTAAGAAAAGATCCAAAACATCACATTAGGAGCCTCTTGAATCAATTGTAGATGAGCCATTAACTGTGTGCTCTGTGGAACAATGAACTCTAGTGCAGAGGTAAAGTTCCAGCGCAGCTACAGTGGGTGTAGTAGTAGTAGTAGTAATTGTAGTTTTCGTTGTTGTTGTTGTTGCTGTTGTAGCGGTGGTGATAGTTCGAGCAGTCAACTGAGTTCGTCAGTAGTGTGGTGGTAGTGGAGGTGTTAATAGTAGAAATAGTAGTAGTAGTAGCTGTTGTACTAGTAGTAGTAGTAGTAGTAATGGTAGTAGTAGTAGTAGTGGTAGAAGTAGTAGCAGCAGTAATAGTAGTAGTATACTCTAGTAGCTCATGGTGGTGTATGCAATTTATGTCCAGAACTAAACTCTTCAAGAATCCACTAATTGAAGGTCCAGGAACAATATTTGGTTGGTAACACATTTCCCACTGACGGCGAAATAGCTGAAATGGCCACGCCCCTTTTTTTTGGTCCACGCCCTATTTGAGCGAAGTACTACCATCCGCCGTGACTGTATCTACAGAACCGTTGGACCTAGGAGGTTGCCCGACCACTCAAAATGTGCGCAATGGCCATATTATGGGGGGTCAGTAATAAATGTTCATATCCAAAGGTCAATGATTTTTAAGATAATTGCCAAAAACCGATTTCAGCATGTTACGGACTACAATTATTCGTAATTGTTCCTGTTCCTATTGTTCAATTACTTGATTCCTGAAGAGTCTAGCAACAATCTGCATAAAAAACTACAATGAACCCTATTTATTTTTTGTTTCAGGAGGCGTTAAAGTGTTTAAGTGTTAAAGTGAAGCATTAAAGTGTTCTCTGATGGCAAGTAATTCTACTTTTGATCCCTGCTTGCTGTGACTAAAACATGGTAAGTTTTTAAATAATAGTTGCATTATGCACATTAAATCCATCTGAAACAAGTTTTTAAATAATAGTTGCATTATGCAGATTAAATCCATCTGAAACAATATTTGTTCTATCATTAAGTATGCAAAAAAAACTTTTTTACAGGAAACTTTAGTGTTCTCAAGGCCAGCAGCCGAAGGAGTTTATGATGGGACTGCATGCGTTATATGCACCACTGCATCAGGGAAAACGTTAACAGGTAACTTTTACCATAATCTCCATTTTGGGTTCAGATGCGAAAGCATCAGGAACCTATTCGGTCAACTTGGCATGTGTGTGTAACTATGTGTGTGTGTATGTGTGTAGTTCTAACACGAAGGATGTCAGGACAGCTGCCACATTAAGGGGTGTCCTGACAGTGAAATTCAAAATATTTTGACTGTCCTGACAATTATTTCTATAGGAGTGTTATTATGAAGGTTAGGGTTTAGGGTTTAATACAAAAGGGAGAACAATGGATGAACAATACTGTCCTTACCTCACATGTCTAATGATGAAAAAGTGTATGTATGTGTGTATGTGACGCCTTGCTTGTAAACACGAAATCTCAAGAACGGTAATGCAGATTCAGTTTATCTTTGGTACACAGATAGGTCATGGTCGGTAGATGGTCCCTATTATTGTTGGTGATGATATCATGCATATTAATGAGGGGGCGGGGCTTAATGTAAAAAGACTTGAAATGCTCATATTTCAACAACCGTTTGCCCAATTTACTTCATATTTGGTATAAACATGTTGTTGGACAGCCTCTATTTGTTCGAAATAATTACGAATTTCAAGTAGTATGCACACTTGAAAACATACAGTATCTCAAGAATGGTAAAGTCCATCAGACACAGAAATGTTCTTATGCTTCGAAGTACAGATATCCATTATATAAATAGGCCTATCACACATGTATATATTGTAAAATGCATCGGAACCACATACCTATTCAGTTCTAGTTATTATATAGTTACAAGTTTTATGTGAATTGTATGTATAACATGAAGTGCTACAAGATCAGCAGTTGGCCATATAGGTTTTACTCATGCTGAATTTTTTTTCAGGAACTGATAATGGTCGTGCCAAAATCCGGATGGCAGCAGAACAATTGGATGATTCTTTCGTCATCTCAAGAATAAACATGTGCAGCAACATATTCAAGTACCATCAAAAGCCGAAAGCCTGTTATTCCACTTACATTCTGAAGTCGAAGAGATCACTGAAAACTAATAGTGAGCCAGAACTTGTTAAAATGGAGATTGAAGAGGGAGAAAGCACTTACAGATATAAGGCCCCCAAAAGACGGAAGAAGAGTACTAGCTCCAGTAGCAAAGACGTAGAAAGGAAGTGTGTAATCTGTGACAGAGCAAGAGAGAGTAGTGGTAATAGGAACCGGGTGTTGCATCGCATCTCGGAGTCTGACCGAGCAGCTTTGTTCGTAGATGCTTTACACTTTTATAAGGATGAAGTTAAGACAAGATGTGCTTTTCTGGATACAGCTGGTGATGTGTTTGCTGCAGATATCTTCTATCATGGGAACTGCTTGCGACAGTACTTACTAAAGTATAAAAGACAAGTTGATGCATTGTTTGAAAATATCGAGCGACCAAACCAGGCAGCCACAATTGACTTAAACTGCAAACGTGTGTTTGATAGTCTCGATTTCAAAACTAGCAGCCACAGTGCTACCCACATTCGTCAACATCATGTATGAGTACCAAAACGTGCACTTGCTGAGAAAGGAACATAAAATGTGTGACGTTTTGTGGCTGTAGTACAGGCAAAAAGTGTAGAAATCCAAATAATTAAATTCCAAAATAGGAATAATATGCAAAAGGTACAACAGATAATATGATAAAGTGTCATACATATGTTGTGGCCTTGGTGGTATTATACAATTGTAGCGCGTAGCATGCTGAAATCGGTTTTTGGCAATTATCTTAAAAACCATGGACGCTTGGATATGAAAATGTATTACTGACCCCCCATAATGTGGCCATTGCGCACATTTTGAGTGGTCGGGCAACCTCCTAGGTCCAACGGTTCTGTAGATACAGTCACGGCGGATGGTAGTACTTCGCTCAAAAAGGGCGTGGCCCCCCAAAAAGGGGCGTGGCTATTTCAGCTATTTCGCCGTCAGTGGGAAATGTGTTACCAACCAATTATTGTTCCTGGACTTCCAATTTGTGGATTCTTGAAGAGTTTAGTTCTGGACATATATTTGCATACAACACCACCATGAGCTACTCTAGTAGTAGTAGTATGGGAGGCGGTGGTTAACGTCTTGGAGTGATGAGCTCGAGGTCGCGAGTTCGTGTCGCGCACCGGGAAACCTTTTCGGCCATCTTTAAACACGGAAGCCGGAGGATTAAAATTTTTTTTTTTTTTTTTTACATAAGTGCCTATATCGCCTGTAGGCAGTAGTGACCCAGGGCTCAGATGGTAGGCTCTGGAGGTTCACTTTGAGGGCTGTGATGGTTGGTCCTCGCCCGTGGTGGCGCAGGCAGTATTTTTATAGTGACTCCTGTAATTAGAGGCTAATGCCGCCCCCCTGTGTCCTCCGATGCACTCGCAATCGAAAGTAGAGTTAACTGGCAGGGCATGTGGGTGTTCTTAGGCCACTCAACGGTGCAGAAAAGTTTTGGTTTTCGTCGGGGATCGAACTCGGGTCACCGAGAACGCCAGTCGGAGACGCTAACCACTCTGCTACCGCCTCCCCTCCTCCCTCCTCCAACCTGGTATAAAGTGGTGGTACAGTGGTGAGTACACGGTCCTGAGTTCAAGTCCCGCCAGAAACAACTGTTCGTCGTCGAGTGGCTGTAGATACCCACATGCTACCCATCAACCTCACCTTCGACTGCTGTCATCCGCCTCACCTGTCTTCCTGAAAAAGACAGGTCATCTGCCACGCCTGTGATAGCATCATAGGACATCAACAGGTCTCATAGGATTCCACAGGGAATCCTCGTACCCCAATAACAACAAAAACAACAACCTCCGACTGCGACTGTTAAGTAACAGAAACTAAGTAACAAGGTGTTAAGTGTTAAGTAACAGGAACCACGTGTAGGTCTCGCGGCCTCTTGTAGCTACCTTGTTCTCCTATGTTTTTATGTTCTTATGACTATAAGTGCGGCGGAGGGCACCAGGGGGCAGCATGAGCTTCAAATCAAATCATCACAAGTGTCACTATAAAATCCAGCCTGCGCCACGACGGGCGAAGGCCAACCATCACAGCCCTCCAGAATATGCAGGGACAACCACCTGAGCACTCAAGGAAATAAGATGAAAACCTAAGGAAGGAAGATAATACCCTACAAGCGCTATAGGCTCCAACGTAAAAAATAAAATAAAAAATATAAATAAAAAAGGAGAATAATAGCAGTAGTAGTAATGGCAGAGATGGTAGTAGAATGGTTGTGGTGGTAGGAACACTATATAGTAGCGGCAGTAGCAGTTACAATACCATTACCAGAATTCTATTTATCAATTCTAATGTTTGCTAAACTCCCTTTAATCTTTATCTTCATCGTTATCATTATTTCAATCAGTGGCACAATAGTAAAGTGGTTAGCGGCTCACCACCGAAAAGTCCAACATGACACGCGTTCGATTTCCGGCCAGGTGGACCGTGGTGACAATTTGGGCTTGTCTCCCTTCACACTGTGGCCGCTG
>JACEEZ010018852.1:233919-248919 GCA_016584305.1 Chionoecetes opilio | reverse complement strand
GCTGCATTGTTACGTCAGGCAATTAGTCATAGGAGCGCCAGCATGCGTGTATAGGACCAGTGTAGAGGCGTCAGCATAGTGAGTGGGGCGTGTAGGGTCGTCAGTGTGAGTGCGGAGGGGTAGAGGCCGTCAGCATAGTGAGTGCGGAGTGTAGAGCCGTCAGCATAGTGAGTGCGGCAGTGTAGAGCCGTCAGATAGTGCATTGCGGCAGTGTAGAGGCCGTCAGCATGTGAGTGCGGCATTAGTTAAGGGCGTAAGCTAGTAGTGCGGCATGTAGAGGCCGTCAGCATAGTATGAGATGGGCGTTCAGTATGCGCAGTTTCCATAGTGGTGCGGCAGTGTAGAGGCCGTCAGCTTGAGTCGTCATTAGAGCCGTCACATAGTGAGTGCGGCAGTGTAGGAGGCGTCACATAGTGAGTGCGGCATGTTAGAGGCAATATTACGCATAGTGAGGCGCAGTGTGATGGCGTCAGCATAGTAGTGCGCAGTGTAGAGGCCGTCAGCATAGTGAGTGCGGCAGTGTAGAGGCCGTCAGCATAGTGAGTGCGGCAGTGTAGAGGCCGTCAGCATAGTGAGTGCGGCAGTGTAGAGGCCGTCAGCATAGTGAGTGCGGCAGTGTAGAGGCCGTCAGCATAGTGAGTGCGGCAGTGTAGAGGCCGTCAGCATGGTGAGTGCGGCAGTGTAGAGGCCGTCAGCATAGTGAGTGTGGCAGTGTAGAGGCCGTCAGCATAGTGAGTGCGGCAGTGTAGAGGCCGTCAGCATAGTGAGTGCGGCAGTGTAGAGGCCGTCAGCATAGTGAGTGTGGCAGTGCTACAGGAGAAGAATGTTAAGCACGACCTTGATCTCTGGATTGAATGGTGGCACGGGGTGATTCTAAAATTAGTGAATCACGCCTGGGGGACTGTCGCAAGGAATGCCAGAGAATCCACGACGCGACAGGGTGAGACAAGGGCACCGCACCTAGTAACAATATAAGTAACACCAACAATTGTAAAAATAAAAAAATAAAAATAATAATAATAATAATAATAATAACAATGAATAGCAAGGATAATAATATTAATAACAGTAATGAAACAATAAGGATGATAGTAATAATAATAATAACAATGATAATAATGGTAATAATGATCATAGAAATAGTAATCATAATAATAGTAATACTAATAGTGATAATAATGATGAACCATTCATAGATGATTAATGTGTCATTGAGATACATGAACTCTAAATTACTAATGGTTATCATATTCAAAATTTTATGTAAACTATTATTTGCTGAAAGAATATCGAGATGTGAATTGCTTACATATAACCCTTAGCCTTTCAAAACAGAGGCTTTGATCACCCATCCGCGCAGCTCGACGTCAGTGTGTGTGGCGATTATGATGCCTTATTATTATTAGAAGTAGTAATAGTAGTAGTAGTAGTAGTAGTAGTAGTAGTATTGCAGCTCGGGATACTGTGCGGACAGGGACTCAGACAGGGTGTGGCCATGGGGGCGGCACACGTGTTTTTGTGAGGGCGAGCGAGCCACCAAAACAAGCTAGCGGTAATTACCTATAGTAGAGTATATCAAGTATAGACGTCCAGCCTCTGGCCCCTTTGCTTTTGGCTCAGTTCTTGCGGCTGGAACGTGACAGCGAGCCACGTTCCAGCCAATTAACTCATTACGTGAATTACTCATTAAGGGCTTGTTCTATGCAAAATGTTTGTTCCTTAGACCCCCGTTGATTTTGACAGCACTACTTGCATGTCGAATTTCAGCTCAATCCGACAATAATTAGGAGTAGTTTACGCTTATTACTCATTAAGGGCTTGTTTTACGCAAAAAGTTTCTTCCGACGACCCCCATTGATTTTGACAGCACTACTTGCATGTCAAATTTCAGCTCAATCCGATAATATTTTGGAGTAGTTATACACTTTTTGGCGGAAACTTGGTTCCACGGGTCTTATGGTAAGCGACAGCGAGCGAAGCTCGCTGTCAATAAAAAAAATAGTAACTAGATTGTTATAGGAGGTGGAGCTGCATGGAAGGAACATTCATACCTGTTTGTTTGTTTTTTCTTTAGGGTTATCAACGATACATCCGACCCAAGCACACCACAGAAAAGTACTTTGCTAAAAGCTCAAAGGGTTATTGAACAGGCATTTATCAAAAGTTTTTTTTTAAATTCGCCATTGGTCCAGCAAAACACACACACACACACACACACACACACACACACACACACACACACACACACACACACACACACACACACACACACACACACACACACACACACACACACACACACACACACACACACACACACACACATACACACACACACACACACACACACACATACACACACACACACACAGGTACTCCGTGGTGTAAGGGATAGTACGCTCGGTCCACAACCGAGAAGTCCCGGGTTCGATCCCCGGGCGGAGCGGAAACAAATGGGTTGTTTCCTTAAATCCGAGCCCCTGTCCACCCAGCAGTGAATGGGTACCGGGTGTTAGCCGGGGTTTGTGACCTGCCCTCCGGGGTGGTGGCTTCGGCCAACACAAAGCACTAAGGATGCATGATATAAAAATATTGATATGGAGACGGGGCCACACGAGCATTGCTCTGGCCCTGTAAAATACAACTAGATGAATACACACACACACACTCCATGGGTGGTACAGTGGAAAAGTCTTCTGGCGTGTCACGCAATGCGCTTAGGATCAAGCCCCGCTCAAGGTTCGAGAATTTGCCCTGAAAACAAGACCAGTTACTGTGACCCTTGAGCAAGGGGATGGGGTGTGCGGTGTGTGAGGTCCCAGCATTACCCATAGATCGGTCTCTATGAGCTCAAAGCTTTTTTTCCGGGAGGGTAACAGGTAGGGGTCGCGAGTCCAGAGCAAGATCAAGACGGTGAGCTAACAACTAACATACATACACACACACACGCATATGTATATATAACCCTTGAGGTCCGTAGAAAGGCGAGAGGTGCAGGGTTACCAGCTTTAAGGTAAAAGGGTTCAACAAGCAGGATATATATAAGTTTCTTACAGTAAATGGGCGATCTAAGACTCGTAGCTATAGTAATTGGCTCAAATTATTTAAGAACAATCCAAGAGATATGCAAGAACACACTGCTGCACAAATACGGTAGTAGATAAGTGCAAGAACACTTTAACAGCCTTGATTAGAAACTCGAACAGAATGGAAAGCTGCAAGAGAAGGTTAGATAAAAATTATATAACGAGGAGGAGAGGTGGCAGAAACTGTCTTATGTAGGCAGACGGGTCTTTTGCAGACTGTTTACATTCTTATGTTTCTATGTTCTTATGTACGCTGTTTTCGTTCCCACAGGACGCATCAGTGCAGTCATGGCGGCAGTCAACGGCCTCATGTCCATGGCTGGGTATGCAGCCTACTCTTCAATCTACTACCATACCGTCGACACTTTTCCAGCAGCTCAGTTCTTTTTCGGCGCCAGCCTCAACCTCCTCATAATGATCGCCTTCATGTAAGTACCCTCGTTTGATGTACAAGGTATGGAGCATGGAGCATAAAATTTGCCAAATATTTGTAGGTACATATGGATATAGGTACAAGCCGTATTTACTTTTTTCCAGAGGAATTGAAATAACAAACACTTCACCGACTAACAATAACGAAGATACAGAGAAAGGCAAGAATAATAACACGTCCACCAAGGATGCTGATGATCCTACGAAGAAGTGGGCGGTCAGCCAAACAATCCTCAACAGGTCAGCCAGCCTTCCTGCCGGCAAATGTGTCTCATGGGTTCATAGAGGGTCAAAGAGGATTCCCCCCACCAAGGGTGCCGAAATGTGCTATAGCAACGCACTTACTGACTGTGATCTGACAGCATCGGAGGCGAGCGGTGGCCACCCAACAAAAACGTGCGTGTGTGTCCGCGGGTTGACTTTGCCTGTCTGGTGATGCTTCGTGATATTTATGGTTGTGAATGCAAAGCCTCCTTGTTACTAACATCTGCGGATAGAGTTTGCAGCTGTCAAGAACATTGAGGCCTGTGAGGCATTCTACCGAAAGGCTGTCAATAGCTTTGCCTTGTAAATAGCAAAACTGTTATTAGGTGGAAAGAACTATATTCACAAATAGGGTGGGAGATATTTGTACCCTGAAATAAATAAACCCAATTTGCTCTTTCTTTTTCTTACGAAACCACCCACCTATCACCGCATCGTGTGCCGTGAGTCCAGCGCGGCAGAACCAGTTTTTGTGTGTATACTGCAGCACGTTCAGAGGTAAAGGTCAGATAACCTATCCACTCGACAAAAAAAAATGAGAGAAAAAAACATCCTACATGAAACTTGTCAGCCAATATTTCAACTTTCTGTCGTAGATGTTTGTGAACAAGATCCTTAGCGCAGTGACTGAAATGGTGTGCCTTTCCATTGCCTTGCACGTGTTTAGAGAATAGATCAAGTTACCCTGCCGCAAAGTGGTAGACCACGAGCTACCGACAGCTAGAAGACATCCACCCGGGCGTGCGGGCCGCTGCGCCACGCCCGATGCCAGGCAGGTAGCAGCTTCTTCCTGTCCGTGGTTGGATGGTTCACGATCAAGGACACCTGACGTCCCGCTCTCCACCCACCCCTTTCACACACACACACACACACACAGAATGTATATATATTTAAAGATGAAGTGTCGAAATTCACAATTTGTCCTTCATTCTTATTTTTGTCTCTCTGTTCTTGCATTGTGTTTTTGTCTCTATATTTTGTTCTTTCTCATACATCTGGACCAGGATGAATATCTTATACTTGGCAAGGAAAACGATGCCATACTGAGTCGTCATCCTGCATGTTTCTGCCCGTCACAAGGCCCACAGAGTGATGACAGGTGGTGTAGCGGTCTGGGAGGTTTGGTTATCCAGAAGGTTGTGTTTTCGGATGCCATGTAGCGCGCCAGAGGTACGATGTTTACTTTTCATTTCATCCCGCCGCGCGGAGAGGCAACAGCTTGCTCCCGGCTCCTGCCTCACCCCAGCCGACCCCACGGCCGGAGATTTCCGTGGCGGATTAATTCGCCGTAGGATACTCTGGGTGGATTTAACCACTCATCTTCATCATTTATACATTTTTTCTCATCTTCACTGTCTTTCTTAAGTATATCTTTTGCGTCGTATTACCCAGTAATGTGAATATATATAAGCACCCTCGATGAGAGACGAATCTTCTTGTAAATCAAGGAAGCGTAGCTTTGCTTGTTACGGTTGCATGTATACAGGGCGTGGCGTTCTGTCAGGAGGCCTTGCCTTGCAGCCCTTTGTCACCGGGCAGCGCGGTATCTCAACATGTAACGGCAGCATGTTATTTCTCCGTCAGGAGGCCGCCTGACACACCTCAGTCACGGGGAAGCGAGACCAGCTGAGGCAGCGGCCTCTCTCAACTGCCTGTTGTTCTTCGTCAGGTGGCAGCCTGTCCCTCCACAATATCGGTGTAATGCATCTCACCATGTAGCGACATGATTTGTTCTCCGTCAGGAAGCAGCCTAGCTGCCATTCCTCAAGTCAAGAGGCAGCTCGGCATATCTCACCATGTAGCGACCTCATTTTGTTCGCATTATTTATACATTATTTCTCACCTTCACTGTCTTTTTACGTATATCTTTTGCGTCTCGTTACACAGTAATGTGAATTAATATAAGCGCACTCGATGAGATACTTAATTACTGTACGAATCCTATAGTTGTAAATAAAGGTAGCGTAGCTTTGCTGTTAAAATTTGGCCTTCCTTGTCTACCTAGTACATGTAGCTATAGGTGGCAGGGCATGACAGGTTCTGGCTTTCCGTTTTTTTCCCCTTACTGAATGAAGTTTTAATTTTCAGTGATTGCATTTGTTTATATATTTGCTTCCTCTTATCTTAGGAAATCTTCGTATTGAAGTCGTCATCAGTTTAGCTGGTATTTCATAGTAGCCTACTATATAGGCTATAATTAACTTTAGCTTATCTAGAATGGAAATTCATTCTCACACAAAATGCACCATGGTGAGCAACTAGTTGGTGGAAGTAAAAAAAATCTGCTCTAGCTGACTCTTGTCACTTAATTTTTAGTCTACTACGGTAGCCGTCCCTATATGCCCTATAGTGAAAATGGAACTGTTGAGTACAGTAAGGTTTTATGCTTGAAATGTAATGTACACATCCTAAGGATGCGGAAACTGTTGGATGCTAATTTGCATTTGTTGAGTAATTTGCATTATTGACCTAATCAGCATATTCGTATTATCTTCCTTATTAAACCGCCTATAGAGTTCCTATGGGTGCCTAGACCTAAGTTTTAAGTTCTCAATGATGTAAAACTGATCCTAAGTCCTAAACTAACCTAACTAAATCTAACCTAAGCTAACCAAAGCTAACCTAACCTAACCAAATCTAACCTAACCTAACCAAATCTAACCTAACCTACCCAAATATAACCTACCCTAATCTAACCAAATCTAACCTAACCTAAACAAATATAACCTAACCTCCTATAGCGGGGGGTTGAGGGGGGTTCTCGACACTTCGGTCATCATTATGTGTGGTTCGTCAAGGTCACACGTTTTGCTTAGGTTAGGTTAGATTTGGTTAGGATAGGTTAGATTTGGTTAGGTTAGGTTAGCTTAGGTTAGATTTAGTTAGGTTAGCTTAGGTTAGATTTGGTTAGGTTAGCTTATCGGTGGGTCAAGACCCCCGCTAGGTTAGGTTAATTTTGGTTAGGCAAATTTCTCTAGATTTAAGGAAATTACTCTAGATCAAGGGAATTTTACCCCCCTCCCTACACAACTCTTAAATTACGCGTTTCCGACGCATAATTTGTTCCCCACCTGAAAACCCTGCATTCCCACAGGTCCCCAAACTTATTTGGGGGAAGTGGGAGAGTATGGGCAAACACTAGAATTTTACCGTTAAGTATACTGAACGTTTCGTTCTCATCGCTAAGGAGTATTTATAACCCATACAAAAAATAACACCAGGTGGTCTGGGGGGGTGAAACCCCCCTAGTGGGGTAAGGTTGCGTAATCAATGCCCAGGTTAAGTTAGTTAGCTAATGGGGGGTTCTGGGGGAGAGCAGCTCCCCCAGTTATGCCAGGAGAGTATTGGTTGAAACTGCACATTTACCGCCGGCAGGAATAAAAAAAACAAAAACAAGGGGGATCTGGTCGTGAGCGAAACCCCCGGCCTCAGTGAGCTAAGGTTATGTAATCAATGCCCAGGTTAGAGCTAGGTTAGTTTAGGTCTGGATGGTGGAGCCCCGCCAGTTATTTCAGAAGAGTATTGGTCAATAGGGAGTATTGGCTGCAAATGCTGTGATTTCAATTATTTATACCTTTTCATTATACAGAAATACTTTATACCCTTTAATCTTAAATACCCCTTTTTCACCCACCAGTTAGGGTAGTTAGGTTATTAGGTAAGAATGGAATTTTATTGGCTATATTTTTACTAGTTAGGATACATATACAGGGCCCGGGCGAAGGTGGCGGAGGAGGTATTTCAGCTCCAGATGTGTAATATGTGGCAGCAATGATATGTGATAATACGATTGATAATTTAATAGACAGCTACTAAACAATCCAGATTTCATTAGTTAGAAAAGCTAGGTTAGCAATTGATTTAGTTTAGGTAAATTGAATTTAGTTAAGTTGAAAACAATAATGTTTAACAAATCAAAAATATAAAGAATGGGGAGTTCTTCTGTTTCAGAATGTCCTGTTGCTGCAAAAATATGCCTTCAGATTATCTCTATAAGTGGCAGGTTAGCTATATAAATGTGTACATAACTCTATGAGTTAGGGGAGAAAACAACCTGCATATACATAACAACATTATTTATCACAGTAATCTGACATTATAAGCGAACATGAAGCATTAGTCAAATCATATTAACACTCATATTTTCATTTCATTTTATTTTATCTGCCTATTTTCGTCGACAGTTCCAGTTCTTGATTTTGATACACTACTCCAACACACTAACACTACTCCAATACACTAACACTACTCCAATACACTAACACTACTCCAACACACTAACACTACTCCAATACACTTACATTACTCCAATACACTAACACTACTCCAATACACTAACACTACTCCAATACACTAACACTACTCCAATACACTAACACTACTCCAACACACTAGCACTACTTGTAGTTGACCAGACGATGTTTCATTATTGACTCCAGTCAGACCATTTCCACGACAACTCCATTGTGCACAGTGCTAATTGTTGATTTAAAGAAGAAATATGTTGATTTAGAATATTAAATTCAAAACTGATTTTTGCTTTGATTTAAAACATAATCTATGTCAAATAGGGAATATATTCGTAATTTCGTGACATACCTAATCAATATGCTAATTAGACAATTTATGGACAAAATTAAAATATACACAGTAGCATCCTGCAGTTTTACATCATTGAGAACTTAAAACTTAGGTCTAGACACCCATAGGAACTCTATAGGCGGTTTAATAAGGAAGATAATACGAATATGCTGATTAGGTCAATAATGCAAATTGCTCAACAAATGCAAATTAGCATCCAGCAGTTTCTGCATCCTTAGGATGTGTACATTACATTTCAAGCATAAAACCTTACTGTACTCAACAGTTCCATTTTCACTATAGGGCATATAGGGACGGCTACCGTAGTAGACTAAAAATTAAGTGACAAGAGTCAGCTAGAGCAGATTCTTTTTACTTCCACCAACTAGCTGCTCACCATGGTGCATTTTGTGTGAGAATGAATTTCCATTCTAGATAAGCTCAAGTTAATTATAGCCTATATAGTAGGCTACTATGAAATACCAGCTATACCGATAACGACTTCAATACGAAGATTTCCTCAGATAAGAGGAAGCAAATATATAAACAAATGCAACCACTGAAAATTAAAACTTCATTCAGTAAGGGGAAAAAAACGGAAAGCCAGAACCTGTCATGCCCTGCCACCTATAGCTACATGTACTAGGTAGACATGGAAGGCCAAATTTTAACAGCAAAGCTACGCTACCTTTATTTACAACTATAGGATTCGTACAGTAATTAAGTATCTCATCGAGTGCGCTATATTAATTCACATTACTGTGTAACGAGACGCAAAAGATATACGTAAAAAGACAGTGAAGGTGAGAAATAATGTATAAATAATGCGAACAAAATGAGGTCGCTACATGGTGAGATATGCCGAGCTGCCTCTTGACTTGAGGAATGGCAGCTAGGCTGCTTCCTGACGGAGAACAAATCATGTCGCTACATGGTGAGATGCATTACACCGATATTGTGGAGGGACAGGCTGCCACCTGACGAAGAACAACAGGCAGTTGAGAGAGGCCGCTGCCTCAGCTGTGGTCTCGCTTCCCCGTGATTGAGTAACAAGCAAAGCTATGCTTCCTTGATTTACAAGAAGATTCGTCTCTCATCGAGTGTGCTTATATATATTCACATTACTGGGTAATATGACGCAAAAGATATACTTAAGAAAGACAGTGAAGATGAGAAAAAATGTATAAATGATGAAGATGAGTGGTTAAATCCACCCAGAGTATCCTACGGCGAATTAATCCGCCACGGAAATCTCCGGCCGTGGGGTCGGCTGGGTTGAGGCAAGAGCCGGGAGCAAGCTGTTGCCTCTCCGCGCGGCGGGATGAAATGAAAAATAATCATCGTACCTCTGGCGCGCTACATGGCATCCGAAAACACAACCTTCTGGATAACCAAACCTCCCAGACCGCTACAGAGGCACCAGGGGGCATACGTACATATATATATATATATATATAATATATATATATATATATATATATATATATATATATATATATATATATATTATATATATATATATATATATATATATATATATATATATATATATACAGGGTGTAACACGAGTTTCTGCAAATATTGATACGGGTGAAAGAACATGTAATTCTAAGCTCAAAAGATTCTATAACCATATGCTTTTTGAAGCTTCCTTTAGACGTGAGATGAAGTTAGAAAAATTAGCGCGGCCAGTAATTTCACCATGGCAGGCGGCTGCCGCTCGGTGACATTTTGAATGATTTAATCATAATGTTTACTAGTAATGGAGCATTACACTATCTTATAACAACACAATTGGTATTAATGGACATGTTATTACTAAATATGCAGTACATGAGAACATCAGGGCTGTAATAAACAATACTGTACAAGGCTAAGTGGCAATGCGTCGGGGCGGGGCAGGAAGGAGGGACTAGGCTGCGAGGCCTCACGCCGATCAGATGAGTCACGTGTTCCTTCTTACCCCTCCATGACACGATGCCATGTATCTTTTTACAGTATTGTTTATTACAGCCCTGTTGTTCTCATGTACTGCTTATTTAGTAATAACATGTTCATTAATACCAATTGTGTTCTTATAAGATAATGTAATGCTCCATTACTAGTAAACATTATGATTAAATCATTCAAAATGTCACCGAGCGGCAACCGCCTGCCATGGTGAAATTACTGGCCGCGCTAATTTTTCTAACTTCATCTCACGTCTAAAGGAAGCTTCAAAAAGCATATAGTTATAGAATATTTTGTGCTTAGAATTACATGTTCTTTCACCTGTATCAATATTTGCAGAAACTCGTGCTACACCCTATATATATATATATACGTTATAATATATATATATATAATAAATAATATAAATATATATATATATATATAAATATATATATATATATAATATATATATATATATATAAATATATATAAATATATATATATAAATATATAATATATATATATATATTATAAAATATATATATATATATATTTTATATATATATATATATATATATATATATATATATATAAATATATATATATATATATAAATATATATATATATATAAATATATATATATATATAAAAAATATTTTATAATATATATATATATATATATATTAATATATATATACAATATATATATATATATATATATATATGTACTGGGCGACCCATTTTCTTCACCCTTTATCTAATAAAACCAATTTGTATTTTTATGAAACTTGTATCCTAATACCCCATCCCCATGCAAAATTTTTGGGTTTAAACAAATTTGCCCCGTTTTTAATAACCGGGTCCATTTACAACCACTTCCCAAAAATATTACCACTGTTTCTTCCCGCCTGCGATCCCCCCAACGAAATGTAAAAAACCCTTGTTTTCGTCCTCTAATAACAGCATAAACCAAGGCCTTAAATAAAATTAATTTTATTTATTAGTTAAATTTTAAAAGAAAATATGGTAATTTTTGCCTTAATTTTAATTTTTTAAGAGTTCGCTTTTTAGAAAATTTTAAATTTTTAACATTTTTACCTGTTAAATTTGCGAAACTTGAAAAACCCAATTTAATTCTCGTTAAATTTTATTATATAAAATTATAATTAAAAACTAAATTATATATAATATATAAAAAAATTTAAAATATATATTAAATTATATATTAAAAAATAATATAATATTATTTTATTTATATAATAATATAATATATATAAAATTATATATATATATAAAATATTAAATATATCTAAAATATTATATATATAAATATATATAACTTATAAATTTTATATATATAAAATTTTATTATATAATATAATATATAAAAATTATATATATTATATATTTTATATAAATATATAAAAATTATATATATATATTAATATATATAATATATATATATATATTTTTATATTTTAATTTATTATATATAAAAATTATTTTTAATATATATTTTATATATATTTTTATATATAAAAAATATAAAAATTTTATATATATAATATTATATATATATATATTATATATATATATATATATTATAATATAAATATATATTATATAATAATATATATATATTATAATATATATATATATATATATTATAATATAATTATATATATATTTTATATTAAAATTATATTTAAAAATTAAAATATATATATATATATATATATTATATATATTTATATATATATTTATATTCTAAATATATATATTTTAATATTTTATATTATATAAAATTATATATATATAATAATATATTATTATTATTATAAGTATATTTTAATATTATATTATATATATTTTCCCCCTAATGCTGGAGGGCAGGGGCGCCCGGGCGAAGATGTGGGGAGTGGTGTAAGGCGGCTCCGTCCCAGCCGCCGGCCCGGTCAGGTGGGGAGGTGAAAACACCAGGGCCGCCGTTCCAGACGTTTTATTCACACTCGCCTAAAAATTACCTTATAACGAGTCTTAATATCCAAAAACTATCAAAATAAGCAAAGAAAAAATAAATGATTAAAAATAAACCCAAGGGCCCAAACCCAAAAACCCCCCAAACATTCCCCCCAAACCCATAGGAGTAAAACAAAATTACCCTTACAAACAATTTTTTTGAAAACCCCAAAATAAAAAATACGGCAACTTCAGCACACACACCAACATAAAAATGACCAAAATCTCCCTTTGTGTGTGTCACATACAACACACCACACTCAAAATATATCCTAGGTGTGTGTCCAACACAAACACCACGCCCAAACTATACCCTAGTGTGTGTGTCACATACACAACACCACGCCTTCAGACACACACACATACCTCAACTCAGACACAAAAAAATCGCCCTCTGCTTGCCGCCAATAATCCCTCTGTACCCTCAAAATGATCACCTTTTTTTCCCCCCCAACATACCAATACCAGGGGTCCCAGGAGGGGCTGTCGCATTTCCCCCCCCCTTACCGCACCCGCTGGGCTCGCCAGGAGGTGGGGTTTTCCCCCCCGCCCCCTGGGCTCGACAGGGTTTGGGCCTCCCCGCCACTGGGCTCGACAGGATGTGGGCCCCCCCGCCACTGGGCCGACAGAGTGTGGTCCCCCCCCCACTGGGCTCGCAGGGGTTCGGTCCTCCCCGCCCCCCTGGGGTCGACGGGGTTGTGGTCCTCCCCGCCCACTGGGGTCGACAGGTTTTTGGGCCCCCCCCGCCCCTGGCTCGACAAGTGTTGGTCCTCCCCGCCATGGGCTCGACAGGATGCGGTCCTCCCCGCCACGGGGCTCGACAGGAGTGTTTGGGCCTCCCCCCCACTGGGGTCGACAGGAGTTTTTGGTCCCCCCCGCCCCTGGGCTCACAGGAACTGGGCCCGGGAAAAAAAGGGCCCCGGCTGGAAAAAGGGGGCCCCGAATGGGCCCGACAGGAAATGGGCCCGGCAGGCTAAGGCCCCGGCGGAAATGGGCCCCGGCGGGTGGGCCCCCCTCAAAGGGGCCCGGGGAATTGGGCCTCGGCTGGGACAAGGGGGCCCCGGGGAAAAAGGGCCCCGGCTGGACAAAGGGCCCCCCCCTGGAACAAAAGGGCCCCCGGAAAAAGGCCCCCGGCAAGTGGGCCCCGGCGGAATGGGCCCCGGCTGGAAAAAAGGGCCCCCGGGAGGAAAAAAGGGCCCGGCGAAAAAGGGCCCCGGCAGGAACTAAAGGGGCCCCCCAGAACTAAGGGCCCGGCAGGAACAAAGGGGCCCCGGGAGAACTAAGGCCCCCGGGGGAACTAAGGGCCCGGAGGACTAAGGGCCCGGCGGGAAATAAGGGCCCCGGGAGGGAAAAAAGGGGCCCGGCGGAACAAAGGGCCCCCCGGAAAAAGGGGCCCCGGCGGACAAGGCCCGGCAGGAACTAAGGGCCCGGCAGGAACTAAAGGGCCCGGCAGGAAAAAGGGCCCGGAGGGAAATAAGGGCCCCGAGGAACTAAGGGGCCCGGCAGGAACTAAGGGCCCCGGGGGAACAAAAGGGGCCCCGGGAAGGGAAATTTAAGGGGCCCCCGGGGGAATAAGGGCCCGGCGAAATAAGGCCCCGGCAGGAACTAAGGGCCCGCAGGGAACACCCCGAGGCAACCAGGAGGCCCCCAGGATTAGCCGCCTGCCCGGCAGATTTTTGGCCCTCCCCCGCCCCGGCTGCCCCGGGGCTGGCCGCAAAAGGCAACCGCCCCGAACTTTCGCCAAATTTGCGGGCCCTTAACTAAGCCCCCGGCTGGGGACCATTTCCCCCGGAAACTAGGGCAGGGGCGCCCAGGCAAAGTGGGGGGGGTTAAACCCAGTAAGCCGCCTGGGCCGGCAGGTGGGGGTTAAAAAACCCCTGGCCCGCTCGTTCCCCAATATTTTTTCACACTCCGCCAATATTACACTTATGAAACGAGTCTTAAAATTCCCCAAACTACAAAATTTAAAAAAAAAATAATGTTAAATAAACCCCTGGTCCGCCAAAATTTAACAATTTAATATTTATTTAAAAATTATATAATATAAAATTAATATTTAAATATAAATAAAACTATATAATAAATTAAATAATATTATATATATATAAATATTATATTATAAAAATTATATATATATATATATATAATAATATTATATATATATAATATATATAAATATATATATAATTATATATATAAATAATATAAATATATATATAATATAAAAATATATAATATATATAAGATAATAGAATATATAGTATAGTATATATATATAAGTATATAATATATATATATATATATATATATGTATAGTAAATATATATATATATATATATATATATGTAAGATAATATATATATATATATAAATATATATAATATAATAATATATTATAAATATAGATATATATAGATATATATATAAATATATATAGGTAAGTATATATATATAAAATATATATATATATAGTTTATATATAATATATATTATAATATATATATATAAAATATATATAATATATAAATATATATATTTAATATATATATATATAAATATAATATATATATATATATATTATATATATATATATATATATGATATAGTAATATGATATATATAGAAATATATATTAATACTTTATATATATATATAATACATTATAATATATATATAATTATAATA
>JACEEZ010018852.1:226419-228919 GCA_016584305.1 Chionoecetes opilio | reverse complement strand
AAGGAGCCTGCATGGGAACTCGCGCGTGGTGACCCCCGGGAGTGGCGTCGTAGGGTGGGCGAGGCGACGCACCCCCCGGCGTATGCCCCCAATGATTGATTGATTGATTTATAATTTCCATTTGCCAATTACAATATACAGCTCTTTGCTGATTTTAAGCAATTTTGTTTGCTCAAAATAACCCAGAATTCACCACGAGGAGGTGGCTGCATGTTGAATTCCACCCGTGCCCACCCCCCACCCAACCATATGTGAGCACGTTTGATCCTTCTCTTACTCGGTGTGGTAGTCAAATTTTGTATTGAAGGATGGCATTAGTTTCTGCGAGGCTATCTTTGTCTTGATATACCCATGTCTTCTTTCTTGACCATGAACTGAGCCTGCTGCCTCAGTAACCAGCTTGATTCCTCTCTCCACAGCTTGTGTGTGGCATGAAAAGTTTGAAAAGTGAAATCGAAATTTTACCTCTGACGATGGAGGGTCGTGTCGTATAGCTTGCCACAACAATTTATCTGGTATTCCTCTCAGCACAGGAGGCTCCAGTCGAGTTTCTTGCCAATTTATCATATCATAGTAGTCAGTGGCCTCAAAGTTAATGTCAGGGATTTTGAATTGCCTGACTCTCGAACTCTTGGTGGAAAACGATCTTGTAAGAAGTATTCTGCGTACAGCCAGCTCTCTAATTGGTGGGCGCTCATCTTCAAGCATTGCCAGTAGACTATTCTCGCAGTGATTAAAATATCCACTGTGACTGATTACCTTGTCAACAATGTCACGAAGATGATCTGGCAGATATCTTGTTGATGAACAAAGTTTCCAAAGATGACGAGGACCTTAAGAGCACGATGGTTTTTATTTGATTGCAAACCATACTCGAACATAAACTCGTACAACGTAATCTACTAATGTTACTAGATTTTCTGGTTCTAGATTTCCTTGGTTCCAATATATAGTCGCATCAGTCTACAAGCAGTTGTCAGCCACCGTGAATGAACCAGAGGACGAGGTTGACGGTTTGCTAGTTCTTCGTTACAGTAACCAGTAGTGACTGCCCCATACATTTCATACATGTACTTTTGGTCTGTGCTCAACTGAGACAAGTCCATCTGTGGTAGTGTAGGACCTGGTATTGGATCAAAATCCGTAACTACAGCATTACACTCCTTCAACATGATCCCAATTGGTCCTCAGAATGCTCTGGGACCTTGAGTCACCCCATCAAGCTTGGTGATTAAGTAGCGAAGGGGCAATTCATTAGCATGCAGTAGGCAGATGATCCAATGTAAAGGTTTCTGGTAGTGATGTTCTAGTAATCTTATAATACCTCCTTTTTTTCCAGTGTTCACAGCTGTTCCATCACATCTAATTGCAATTACTGTGTTAGGGTCAATGTTGGATGTAGATAAGAAACTAGTAATACTCTCGGCAATAGGTACAGCTTTACTAAAAGTTGGTGTAACATGACCAATGTAGGTTGATCCTGGCTCAGACAATAAAACTATATGCTCCTCTTTAACTGTTGTGGAGTACATTTTGTTTCCTCTCTTTTCCATAGTATAATATATGTAAGATCATGTCTGCCATCAAAGTAAAGGCCAATACCGGAATCAGTTTGTGAAATTTCTATTTTTGAGACCTGCTCTCTTAAGCTTTGCCTTTCTCGTCTATTTTTTTGCTACGATCTATTACTGCAGACGAGTCACTATGGTCAATAATCCCCAGGTCCTGAAATACAGCTGAACAAATGGCTGCACCTGCTCGGTCTGATACTCCTCTTCTGTCACACTCTCTTGCCACCGTTGGAAATCTCATTCCCATCTGATAACTGACTTGTCTATTGGTTTTTATGTTAGGAGTGATATAATTTTCCTCCTGTTCTTAGGGCAGGCCATCAAAGTCATGGTCTGAGTTTCTTCCAGTATCAGAAAAATCACATGGGTCTATCAAATGTGACAGGTGACGCCATCTTAGAAACACGTTGTTCCCTTTGTTTTCTGTTCTCCCTTTTGATTAACATTTTGGTTGTTGTAAAATCTATTGGACCAATTACCATCTTCCTTGTTGATCGCTGCTCAGTCAGAAATTCTTGCTCTCGCTTAGGAACTCTCATTTCCTTTTCACACTGGCAATTGGAAAACTCAACACACTTGCATGAGGCTATGTCAAAAAGCTTTCTTGCTTCCTTTCTGAACTGATTCAATAAACTGTCAAATCTCTTTGTTCCTATTCTCCCTTTCATAGGCTTCAATCGCTTGAGGTACTTCTGGTAGTATTATTTGACTCGAGCGATAATGCGGTAATGATGACATGTAGGAATGCTTGCCTTCTTCCATATTTCTTCAACCTGCACTGCCACATAGGAAATAATGTCATTTACTAGTGGATTTTTAACTCCTTCCTGAATCAGTTGGTGTCTTTTATGCAACAGTGCTCGAATGATGTCCTCGTATGAAGGCATTGTGTTTCCCGCCAACTCTCTTGGAGGGCCAAAAATTGGTCT